>JBAHVQ010064261.1:0-27846 GCA_036872915.1 Nanipora kamurai | reverse complement strand
AACGGCCTCTTGAAAACCAGGTGCCTAAGAGCCCTGAAGGGTTACCGTTTTTAAATATTTTTAAATAAATAAATAAATAAATAAATAAATAAATGAAAGAGTGCTCAATGCAAACGCAGAGCGGTATAACAGTGATAATGAAAATACACTTACTTCATAAGAACTTTATTACTACAAATTTGTTTCGTATGGCAAGCACAGAGCTTGCCACACTCACCAAGTAATAGTTGCGTTTGGTGTTATTGTGAACTTGAGATGTTTGGTGTATGGGTGACGTCATGTTATCTATGTCATGTTTGGATCGTATTAAAAGAACTGAGAACTTATTTTAACTTAACGTTTGCTAGCAAATGTTGATTTCCCTCAACGATTGTGTCCTTCCAAGTCCAGCGCTACAGCCAAATCTTGCGTCTGTTCTCATCTGCTTTCGTTCCCACAATTCAGCACTCTAATTTTTATGGCAAAACGAACAGCCTACAGAAGTTGGCGATATTGTAATGATTTATGATGACAACAAATCCCGTAGAAAGTGGCCATTGACATGAATTGAAGAAATCCACCCTGGAAATGATGGCCTTGTCCGGACTGCAACAGTAAGAGCACAAAATAGTATATTAAATCGACCAGTGCAACAATAGTCTCACAGGACCGTCCTGAAGATGTTGCAGAACGTGAACGGCAAAAAATTCAATCAGATAGTGTTCCTGTCACTATGGGTAAAACAAATGTTGTCCTCAACGGAGGAGGGCAAGGCGTGGAGAATGTTACAGCCCAACGAACTCGAAGTGGCAGGCTAGTAATGTCACCTTAAAGGTTTAACAGATAATGTAGTTACCCTACCTAATAGATCTTAATAAAAGTGTATTAAAAACAACTTTGAAGTGTTATTCCTAAACAACATCATTGGGAAAAATTTTGTAATGAATTTCAAATTTTACTATTTTTTTGAAAAACGTATCCAAGTTGAGTGAATCATTATTCCACCCGCCAGGTCTCGTTTTCCCACACTAATTGTTAATCGGATTTCGGTAAATCTATTCATGTGAAAGCTTTTATCGAGCTTGTTTCAATCTCGTAGTCTAAAGTTTTATTTGTTGTCAAACTATCCTTTTTATTTACGTGCTAACATCTCAAGGCTTCTTTAAATCATAATTTGGCCTAACCATGGAAAGATGAGGTTTTTCTTTGAATTTATCAGAGGTACTTAATACAGTTTCCTCACAACCATTTACAGGTTCTTCTATCGCGCTTCTATATTGATTGAATAATGTTGTGGGAAGTTGCTTTCATCGTACATTTTGTCTCTCAGTCCTCAACAAGCCATATTTGTTTTTGGATCAACGTATCAGCTTCATGAACTTAATTTTACTCATTCGTATCGTTTTTTGACTGGTATATAACTTTAGCTCCTAGGCATTTGCCGAGCACGCGTCTTGGGTATATCAGCTTTTTCTTCTTTCTCCTTAGACCCTGAGAAAGGACGTTAACAGATCTGTCCTTTTTGGCAGTTGACTCTTTCACCGTCAAGAAACTGAGAAAAAACCACGAAAAATTCTGCCAGAACTTTTGGCAACAGTTTCTTGCGCAGCAATGAACTGTCACCAGTAACGCGCGCAAAAATCGACCGTTTTTAGTTCAAAATTTTCCATAGGTTTAAAAAAAGTGTTGGAAACACTTTTCGAACAGGAAAGCGGCGAAAAGTTGGAAAGTTTGAGAAAGACACAGGTGTTCTGTTTACAGGAAGTTAGGTTTTAAAGCGTTAACTGTCTTTTTTAGCTTGATAGGTTTTTTTTTCAAAACTCAAATACTATGCCGAATTTAATCAATTTCAATCAAACACTGGTTATTTGATCTTTTTTACTTTTCATTTTGATAGGACTACAAGGCGGACCAGCACCACCAGACTTTTTACAAACGGACGAGATTCCTCTTATAGCAAGTAGAATTTCAAATATATGGATGGATGTAGCCTACCGGTCAGGGAAATTTGAACCACGTGAGGTTGACAATTTATTTCATTCCAGAGTTAATGAAGATGAAAGAATGAAGGCTCGTAGGATGCTTTCCCAATTCAGTGAAAGGCAGGGGACAAGGCGAAGGCTAGTTAGAGTGCTGAAAGATCTTAACCAAGACCGTCTATCACAGGAAGTCCAATCTGGATCTTTTATTGATATTGACGATGACTAATACATGGATTTTAAATACTCAAATATGTTCTTAGAAATATTTGAAGAGAAATGTAATTAAATTGAAGAGTTTTTTTCATTTCCAAATGTTCTTAAGGTAGGAAACTCCCCGTCTGGAGGTCAAAGTTTTTCTGAGTCTTTGGCTTACCACAGTTTGTGCAGCACGAAACAACTAAACCTCAGTGGCCTCAAGTTGCAGTTTCAAAACTTGGAAAACAAATGTTTTTTATCTTCTTGTTCATTATTTTCTTGTTTTTATTCAAGTCAGACATACTTTCATCAAAGTATGCCGAACAAAAGTAAACACAGAATACCTTGCTTTAGTGGGGAAAGAAATGAAGTATTCTGCTTGAAGTATAGAAGGTCCGGTAACTTAGGTATCAAGACAACAAATCAGATGTTTGTGATCTTCTGATGCTTAAAACCATCGGATACTTTTACGACAACTGATTTCATTGAATAATCCCAAAGCAATTGACGATTTCCTGGTAATTCACGATGGTCCTTCCATAACTTCAGGTCACAGACCATCTCATTAACAAATCAACCAGACTTAAACATCTCAAGAACGAATTATGATACGAGAGAGCTGTAAAAGCTGTTCTTTATCTTTTTTTAGGAACTCTTCAATTGATATAATGATGTGCCATAACAGTAGTTATTCATTAATATCTTATTCCCCAAAGCTACTTTTGTACATGTAAATATTCTAATATTCACTAGCTTTATGACTTACTGCTCTCATAATACAAGAAATGTTAGTGCACAATTATATAATATGTTATGATACTCAATAATTTATGATGAAATCACAAAAGAATTGAATGTTTAATCAGTAGTGATAAATGTGGTACAAAATTCTGTGGATTTACATAAAGTTTTTTCTCGATTTTCCCAAACCATTTGTATCGTCACTATTTTAATTAACAGGAATGTTCATCTGTATTGGTATCATAAATATTTTACAATATTCGCATCGGTGTTGTATCAGAAATACAATCACTCGCCTTCGGCTCATGCTTGTATATCTGATACAACACCACCGTTCATATTGTAAATAGTACTTGTTGTGCGCAAATATTTTTTTTATTGATAAAAATAATAAATAAATTGCAAATAAATCAGTTAAGATGATAAGATAGCCTCTCGCGAAACATAATTAATAAAGATTTGGACATGTTTTTGCGCTACTCTGGCTTAAAAAGTTTTGGAGTAGCGTAAAACTGCCTGATTATTTACCTGATTGCGTTGGGAAATTGTTCTCATGCTTGCGCGAAAAATAGGGTAGAATGTTGTTACGAGGGCCCGCCAGCTCGTTAACATCAGAGCGCGTGTTGCGAAAATTTGTTGCCATCTGTATTTCAATCATTGAGAAAAATTCAAACTTGCATCAAAAACCTAAATGCGACCAGGTTTTGATCGTGTTCTGACCAGTAGCTTCTAGAAACCGAAAAAGTGAATTTTCCAACAAAACTTTTCTAGTCTTACTCATTATTGCCCGAGGAAATTGAAAAAAGCGAGTCAAAAACGTTTGTTTCGAGCAGGAAGTGGATCAAAATAACAAAAGTTTCCATCGTACACTTGTTACGGATTTTTTATGAGGTTGAACAAAATAGAGTTAATAAAGGTTTTATAAGATTCACGTACACGGCGGGCAAACGGATAACGTGTGACTCGCGTTTACCGTCTGCTGTGAATACGCGAAATGTTTTTGTGGTTAAGGTGTGAGTTTACAAAGAATAGAGGTATATTGAAATTCTCGCCTGCAAACCTGATGAAGACAACTAAAACTAAATAAATAAGATCTGAAACTCTTTCCTGTCCTGTTTCGACGCATCTACTACCGTTTTAAGTGATCCCACAATGGACAGACCAGGAGTGAAAGTACTTGACTTGCGTAGATTTACTTGCGTGTAATGTTGAATGTCATACGGAAGAAGAATATTTTAAGACAGGACATTTGAGAAAATAAAACACTGATCGTTTGATGCTCCAAAATGCGGAGTTAGGGTAAATTTCCGTCAATTTCTGCCGGTTTTATCCACTTTCAGTACAAATTTCTACTCGACTACTAGCGCATTTAATATTACGGTCCCCCCCGACAACGATTGTGAGGAATAAAACAAAAAAGCTTCTGGAGACCAAACAGGGGGGTGCTTGAGCACCCAATGTTAAAATATTTCAAATTGCAGATCTGGTCTTTTTCTATTGGTTTCTCTCACATGTATATGTATACGTATGTGTATGTGTATGTATATGTTTGTGAAAGTCGTTGATAATTCATGAAAAAAATTCAAAAGAAATTAATGTTCGCTCAGTGCATGTAAATGCGATACAATCAGTAGCGTATCTCATTCACATATCATACGGCTGTATCAGATTCACATATCAGTTCTTCTAGACTCTCATAAACTCAAATTGAGCTTTTCTCCGAGTTAAAACAACTTCAAAGTCATCTTTTCACAAGTATTTTACAACAGGTGCGTCGGTGTTGTATGGGACATACAGTCACTCACCTTCGGCTCGAGCTTGAATTGTATATCCAACACCACCGCTCATCTTGTAAATAATACATCTACATGAACATTATGAGGGAGTTAATTGACGTTTAATAGAGCGCTCAATATCTTGCAAGGTCGGGCAAATACAATAAACTATAAGTCCGATCAGTGAAAATTTCCCAAATATTGGCTTGACTGGATGTTTCAATTAGGTAGAGATGAAGATTCGACGTAACGTAAGTCATAAAAAATAGGAAATAAAACTTAAGCCCATGAACTTAATAAAGTTTGTTGATCATTGCAAGGACCATTTAAGGAGCGGTTGAGAATACCCCGGCCATCAGGGCTGGACACGGTTAACTGAGGACCTCGCATGTTATTTGACTTTGGAATTAAAAATCGGTTTACATGCAAAGTCTGACTACTCGGCAGCTTATTTGAGGCAACGGGGTACCTAGTTAGATGGGCTGAAGCTTGTCCAATTAAACTGTTAAAGCCAATTTACCTGGGTAAACGGGCGGGAAAAACTTCAGACATAAGGCGAGCTAACGTACTTCCAAATCTGCCATATGTATCAACGTTAAGATTATAACTGCCAAGTAGCAAAGTAGTTGTACTTAGTAATAGAAGTATTGACAGGAAGAGGAGCAGAAAGCTCAGGAGCAAGAGTGGTAGTAATAGTGGTTAATAGCCGTGGTAGTGCTGGTACTCGTGGTAGTACTAGTGGTGGTGATAGTGGTAGTAGTAATGGTAGTGGCTAATAGTCGTGGTAGTGGTGGTGGTAGTGGTAGTAGAAGTAGTGGTGGCTAATAGTCGTGGTAGTGCTGATAGTCGTGATAGTACTAGTGGTGGTGGTAGTGGTAGTAAAAGTAGTAGTAGTTAATAGTCGTGGTAGTGCTGGTAGTCGTGGTAGTACTAGTGGTAGTGGTGGTGGTAGTGTTAGTAGAAGTAGTAGTGGTTAATAGTCGTGGTAGTGCTGGTAGTTGTAGTGGTAATAGTAAACTGGCCGACGTCTCTCGGACATTTTCTGAGCCTTCGCTTGAAATGCCAGTTTTCTACACCTAAGAGTTCCGGCAGTTTCCAAAGCCTTTTGGTTTTGCTTACTGAACGTTTTTGTTTCAAAGCCTGGGTTTTCAGACAGATCGAAACATGTCAGGAAAAGTTGGTAGGTCTGCATATGCCAATACCATCTACAAGATCGACCGATTGAAAAGAACCGCAGGAGAAATTCTCTGCCTTTGGATAATAAATGAGCAAACTTGGTCCAAACAATCCGTTGACCAGGCCACAACAGCTATGGAGATGACAGACAGGATGCGTCGTTTACTACGTCTTTCAAAGTAGTTATTAATCCTTACGTTCGTTGCACCATCTACCTTGCGATCGTTCATCAAAATCTCTGCTATGCTACCCAAATGTGGTCTCCGCAGTTAGTTAAATTAATCCGACGGGCAGACCTTCCAGCGGTCCTTGATCACATAAGCGTGCGGAACATGGAATGTTGTACCGGACTGTGATTCAACTAAAAGGGGCAACTTTTAGTTAAGTTAAAAGCACCCTCCTTCCCACTGTCGGACAGCAGTTAGTGAGCTACATCATTCAGAAGATCCCAGGACGTGGAGATCTATATATCCAAAACGAAACTTAGCCCGACTCCACCTAGACGTTGGTGCGTTCACTTCCAGAATAATGGACCATCCAAATGTAATTTCTTTCCTTTTACTTTTAATAGAAATCGGCCGGAGACCCCAGTAATTCACCGTGCCCTGTTTCAACAACGTTGACCCTGCCACATCGCTTTCTCTCGTAGTTGCTCTTCGGTTGTGATTTGTCACGTGACCTTAAGTCAACCAATGGCAATCTCAGTTAGAGGCAGGAAAAACCCAACTATGTAATAAAGACTTATAAAGCGAGCGCGATTTATTAAGCCAGCGTGAGGTCCAAATAGGAAAGTACTCACCTGACGTTTTCGTACATACCGAACTACGAAGAAGCAATGTCTGTGCTTAAACGTCGAAGGCAAGTACTTTCCTGTATAGATCGATGCAAATGTCAAAAAAACTAAGTTT
This sequence comes from Nanipora kamurai, assembly GCA_036872915.1. Taxonomy (NCBI): domain Eukaryota; kingdom Metazoa; phylum Cnidaria; class Anthozoa; order Scleralcyonacea; family Helioporidae; genus Nanipora; species Nanipora kamurai. The sequence goes on along the minus strand of JBAHVQ010064261.1, from coordinate 21,090 downwards.
CGAACCAAAATTCGAGTTCTCTCACGACCTGTATTCATGGGTCGGGCCGAAAAGAATTAAACCATTGATCTCGGAAATTATTGAAATGTGGTGACCAAATCATCCACAAATCAGATGACTGAGGATTTAAATGGCTAAGGACTCATTGCAAGAAAAATAGGCTTTTCTTGTTAATATTAATCGTCATACAAAACTCTATACAACACAGAAAAAAATCACAAAACAGAAATGTCCAACAGTGTTGTTTTTGTTTAAATACAAACGGATACGGTCACCCAAAACAAAGTAATGCTGACATGCAGCTGTTTAACAATGCTTTGCGACGAGGTTTGCAGGTTATGAGAATTCACCTTTAGCAACTGATACAGTCGAACAAACGTAGAATGGGGCTCTACATGTTTTTTTGCATTAGCTGCTTTGCTTAAATTAAGGTAAACTTCAACGTAGTAATTATTGCTCCCGATATTTGTAGTCAGAAACGAAAAACCTTGGGTTTCTGTTAATATTCTTTGGACATCGATACCTAGTGTAAGCACAACGCAGTTTTAAATTGTAGTTCGGGGGAAAATGTCAGTAACTGTGCCAAAATTTAAGTGATCTCAGCTTTAGAATAATATGTAATGCAACCTTCTGATAAACTGGTATTTAAAGGAAGTACTGTAACATTTGGCACATAGTTCACCAAGATGTTTTTCTTCAAACAGTAGTACAAGCATCCGAGTCGCAACGCTCTCTTGAGTTATCACAATTCTTTGGAGTTGGTTTCGTTTAAATGACTGAAGACTCATACTTTTCGTGCATGCAATGACCACCTGTACACAGAAGCTAACTTAATCAGTACAAATTCTGATTGAAGTTTGTGTTTCGAACAGGAAAGGTTTATATTCGACCATACTTCAAATTGCACAGTTAAAATCAACCATTTTCCTCCCCAAAATGTTTTATTACCTATGATAAATGCTATACACTGCAAGGGATCACCTCTTACAACCTGTGCATGTACGTTTCATTGACGGTACTCTCAGACTAGTGAGCAGACGTGGATTCAACCCAAGATTAGTTTTCAACGACCACAAGAGATTCCAAAGCTTATGCATACAAATGGTTTAACTACAAACTTGTCAGGACCATGGAGTAATCACAGTTCTTTTATGTTATTTGTATGTTTGTTGGTGCTTTTTTCATTAATTTTCACGACTGTGTTGTGTGGTATTTGTCCTCATAAACTGCTCTAAAACCTGTCTCTGTTCCAACTGCCCTGCACTTCTTTCATTTAGAAAGAAAAATCCATTTTGCACTGATGCTTGGTAAATCAGAGCTAATTCAATATCTAGAATAATGTGCTTTTGCTCCAGATGGGACCTTTCTATACCTTTACGATGGCCCATAGCATACACTTCAACGGTCCACCTTCAGCAACCATTCAGAAATGGCATCATAAATATAAAGCTATAAGGCCACAGTAAAGCCATAAAAATATTACTTATCCTGTATATCCATCAGGTTTAGCATAGTAAGCCTTTAATAATACCTACATCGCATCTAGCCCGTCAAAAGAAAAGTAGAGCAATGCACAAACACAAACAGTTTGGATTAAGTACATTGTGCCACTGAAGAATTCCATACTTTGGAACTGAAAACCTGTCTGGGCTTAACTAACAGTTAACCCTCAAATAATTCCAGGAGATAACATGAGGGTCATTGAAGGGGGTAAAATTTACAAAATGTATTAATGCATTATGTGTTAGAGGGGGATCTGAAAAATGGTCATTTTGTTTAAAATGTTTGGGGTTTCTTACATAAGACTTCAAAACGATTGAACTATCACGAAAATACAAATCTATGCTTTTTGGACACTTACTACAGTATTACACATCAATCAGTAATTTTTTATTTTTTTAGTTTTTATTCATCCCTGACCCTGCTTTATGTCTCCAATGAAAAATATGTCCCTTGTTATACTATTTTCTAGCAAATTTCTGCAAAGCCCACGACTCCCTCACACGCCATCAGCTAGAAGCCTGATATTCCACAGTCATTGCATTATTATAAATTGACACAAACTTTTAAAATTTGTAATCAAATTTCCCTACAGTTTCTTTCTTTATAGGACACAATTGGTAAGATCTCCATTTATGGGCACTTCTATTGTTAAAATAGTTGTAAGTCAGACACAAAGTGGATATAACTGTAGAAGAAGCATGACAAACATGACATATTTGTCGAATTTTGCAATTTTCGATTATTATGATCGTAATAATAGCGTTGGAATATCGGCATATTTTTACGATTGTCACATTTAAAACACATCTTCGGATTTCTTCGGTAAAGTATTCTGAAAATTTGCATGAGGTTAGATATTCCACAAAAGAATAAAATATCAAAATATCACTGTAAGTTGTCAAGGTAGATTTTTTGAAATAGACTTAGTGAATTTTAAAAAATCGCTCTTATGAAAAATTTGAAAATTTTATATGTGGTTGAGCATACTCTGTTTGCTTTAATTACGAAGTTTAAAAAAATTCACTGGAGGAAATATCTAAAAATTTCACATTTTCAGTGACGCGTACGGTACTGTCGTGATAGAATATATAACAATTCGACTAGATCGCTATCTACGCGTACGTGCCCGGCCGTATTTAGTTACCAGGCTCCAATTAAAACTATCCTCTTGAAATGTTAAGGGAAACGTTTGGAGAATAACATTTTAGATGCTCTCGTTCAAAATCCAGGCTAATACAGTGTTTTGGTGCCACATACATTGATTAATAAACTTTTTTTTTAGATTTAAATTTTATTTAATAAGGGTAGCAGGTATATAGCAAAACGCTAACAAACTGGTGTTACTCAATACATAGCTACAACCTACAAATTAAATATTTTCAGATAAAAATACTATTTTTTGTTTTTTTGACGCACTTTCAAAGAAAAAAAAAATCCTGTAGTCTGAAGATGATTTAGATCAAATCGAAAATTCACTGTAGGAAACTGTGGTTATATATCCAAAACGAACCCTTCAACAAGCCAAAATTCGCGAATAAAGTTGGAAAATTAATGTTTTCTAAGCCGAGAAAATTCGACGAGAAAAACCAGTATGTCCTTATCACATGTAAAGATACTACACAATTACGATTATTATTTAAATTTCCCTCATGAATTATTAATGAGTTTGAAGCTGTTTTTAAATATTTATACAGTAATGAGAAGAGATTTCGTTTTTGACATGTTTATAGGAAGTTTATTTGATACTGCTCAGTTTTGAACATCAGATGCTGCTTTGATTAGCTATCCTTGGAATTGTACCATATCGTTTTATTCACTTGATGTAGTAATGGTGGTATCATCAGCGTATAAGTCAGTATCACAACCATATATAGATAGGAGTAGGTCATAGATAAAAATTACAAACATTTTTTATGGTTTTAGAATAGGTAGTAGGAACCACACTGGTGTTAATGTAAATGTTTATAACAATCGTTTATACAGGGTTCGATAATTCAAAATTTTCCGCTGTACTCGAATCAATATTTCCACGTAGTTGAGCTGGTACAAACTCGAGACTCAAGACGTAATTTGTCTTTAAGTACAGGATAAGATAGAACATTCCTTTATTATTAGTGAATATTTACACTTTACACCTATCTCTCCATTCAACTCACCTCATTCCCACTCCGGACCCACATTCTTTAAACGTCTCAGGAGATGAGAACGATTCTTTCCCAGACCCAAACTCATCCCAGTCCCACAGACTACAAATTAATATTCGATGTTTTAATACACATAAAATACCTGTTTTATCCCAGAAAATGTCAAAGATTTTCAATTTACAGTTATAACTAAAATTAATTAGGGTTTTGAATACTTTGAGAAGTTTGCTTGTCATATGTCATAAGATACAAGAAAAATGTAAGTACGCAGATAATGAGAGCCCAACGTACCTACGTGGTACTTAGCTGAAAACAAAAAAGTACCAGACTGTGATACTGAAATACCTTCGGTAGCTAAGTAAGTAAATTCTCGAACCCTGTTATATAGAATAAAGATGATATGCATACTTAGCCCTGGGCGATAATGCGCATAGATGAAAATACATTTGGATTTGTAATGTAAAATGAAAAAAAAGTGTGTATACAATTGTTGTAAGGATGTGTTTGTAATAGATGATGGGAACAGGGACTGAAAAGAAAAGTAGTACAGATATGCGCTTAGATATCCATTGATTTTAAGTATACATAAAAGGAGTCTGAGATATCGACTTTTTATGTGAAAAATACCTTAAAAGTATATTAAAATTGTAAGAACTTTGTCAAAATGTGATTACTACTAATCACATGTTCGTAGGAATCAGAACTGCTTCAAGTGACTTTAAAAATACAGGATAATATTAATAATGGCGAAAATTATAGAGTCTTTTGCTTTTTTGATGACGTAAACGTAACAGCACGACATGACTTCACCAAACAAAAAACTTTCCCTGCATATTTGACATATGCAAGATCTTGGTCATTCTTTAAATCTGTAGTCCCTCCCTGAAACAAGTTACCTGCCAAAATGAACACTTGTCATTGGCAACTCTAGCATGGCAACGGAACACGTCCGAACATCCTTAGCTGTAAATTTATACAATAACTGGATTTTTCTTGCATCATGTGTGACAAGTTGGATCCACACAGGAAATTTGGCAGGGTTTAGTAGATAAGATAAGAAATGATAGTTGTCATGATAAGATATGCATTTAGACCACCGTGTAAAGATAATATTATATAAGAGGAAAGACATCAATAAAAATAGTGAGTTCTGGCAAAAGCTCGTCTGGTGTGCTTGTTTCGTGCGTAACAAATCTGGTGGAAGCAGTGGGATAGCTGCACGAAACATGTCGAGTATATTGCCCGGAAAGTTTGGCAGTAGTTCAGATTTTGCAACGTGGTTGCGAGAGTTCGATGCGTGTTGCGACGCAAACGGTTGGAAAGCTGAGGAAAAAATAACCAGCGTTTCTTCGAGGTGCAGCTGCGACCCATTTTTATACAATGTCCGAGGAAGAACGCAAAGATTACGATGGCGCAGTAAAAGGGCTAAACAAAGCTCTTTGCCTCCTGCTAACCGGGAAATATATTACCGCGAGTTTGAGTCAAGGATTTTGAGACCAGGCGAAGACCCGGCGATTTTTAAGTGGAAGCTTGAACAAGCTTTAGAAAAAGCAGATCCTTCCCTCGACAAAACCGCGAAAGAAGCGTTACTTACACGGCAGTTCATGAAAGGGTTACCAAGTGACATGAAAATAAAACTTCTGCAACACAACCCTACACCGGACTTGAAGAGTATGCTTTCGTTTGTTCGTCGCTCTCGTGCGATACAGGGACATACGCCTGAACAACAAGCCAGTGTAAACGCAGCGGGCTCCTCTCTTACTACAACACAACCGGACAAAATATCCGAACTGATGGACATGGCAAAGGAAATGGCAGTAAAACAACTTAACTTGGAAGAAGCCCGAACAGCAACAACAGTTAACGAAGCCCAAGTCAATGGTCGCAGAACTTTGTCAACTACGCGAAGTCATGACCCTGGCCCCAGATGTTACACCTGTGGTCAACCGGGTCATCTCGCCCGAAATTGTCGTCGCCGATAGCAACCTGCAAACCCAAGATCAGGGAAAGGTTTGATTCAATGTTATAGTTGTCAGGGTTTTGGGCACGTCGCAGGAAATTGTGCGAATAATTTTCCTTTAAACGACCAAGGGGTGGGTTCACCAGTGGGAATGACTCCCATCCCTCGATATTAACTAACAGTACCATGTCAGAGAACATTACAATATCCACGCATCCTTTTCTTAAATGTAGCATAGAAGTCGTGAATGTGCATGCTTTAGTTGATACGGGTTCAATGAGATCGTTCTTAAGATAAGACTTCGAAGGCAATAGACTTGATAACGTAACTGAACACTGCAATTCTATTACGGGAGACTCTCTTAATCTTAATGGCACGATTAACGCTAATGTTCACTTTACTGGTACAGTCGAACCTGTATTAAGCGCCACTGTATTAAGCGGTCACCCTTCGTTAAGCGGTCATGTGGCAATGTCCCCAAAATTTCATAATATAAATACTATTTAAGTGACCTTCATTGAACGGTCACCTCTGTTAAGCGGACGCGGTCACCTTTTCCAAGGTCCCAAACTTAATTTTTCACTGTTTTGAAACTGTATTAAACGGTCGGGGAAAGTAACTACAGCACATAATACAATATATAATTAAATCTTTATTCGGGAACGTGTCAAAGTCTTTATGCTTTGTTTATCTCATTACTCGAACTTCCGTAATCACTGAAAGTGTCAACAGTTTTTCTGTTTGTGTGGACGTATTATTCAAACAATTTAAATTTTTCTTGTGTCAACTTTTAGGTTGAAAAACCCGTGGGCGTTTTTCGTGAATGCTGCTGGGGAAAAGGAAGACCCTATCGTAATTGGAAAGGTTGGAAAGCCTAGGTGTTTCAAGAAACTGAAAGATGTAAAACGTCCATACAAATACCATTATTTTTCAAACAAGGAAGCTTGGATGAACTCTGAAATAATGAACTCTGTTCTGTCGAATTTGAACAAACGCTTGACCAGGGAGAAGAGAAACATTATTTTGTTTATGGATAGCGCGCCATGTCATCCTCCATGCCTTGAAGGGAAGTTTCCCAGCAGCAAAGTTGTATTTTTGCCGAAAAATACAACATCTAAGACCCAACCTCTACAAAAAGCGACTACTCCGATATGTATGCTCCAGAGCAGATGGATCGATTAACGCATCAGAAATAGTTAATACCTAAACACTGAACAGAAAGTCTGCTCATGTGGAAGCTTGGTAAATATCAGAACGACCAGAGGAAGTTCGTCAAGCTCGTCTACCGAGAAAAACGATTTCCGAGCCCTAGACGGGAATCGAACCCGCAACCTTCTGATGACCGGTGGGACGCTCTAATCATTGAGCCACTACGACTCAGATGGTGAGCTAGGCTGCAGATTCGTCGTATGTACTGCCCAAGCGGAAGTCACGATATGATAATAATGATCGAATACTTAAACACTGAACAGAAAGTCTGCTCATGTGCTCATGTTACAGTTTTATATACTTTTTGATTGGTTACTTGGTATGTGTATTGAAATATTTTGCTGTATATTTCAAATTTAGTTATATTAAATGTTACATTTAAGCCGTGTGGTGATTTTCTACAAGACCTGTATTAAGCGGTCACTTGCGAAATCCCCGAGGGTGACCGCTTAATACAGTTTCGACTGTATTTATTTATTTTTTACTGACCAAGGGCCGGGTGTAGGAGGCAGATGACTTATTGGCTTGGTGAGTCTTAAGGTGCCGTCACACGACAAAAAAAAGTTTACAAACATAGGTTGGCAAACTTAAAAACGTCCGCACGACAAACTTCCACTGACACAAAGATGTCGCTTTAACAACAATAGTTTTTGTGCAGTTAACGTACAAATCACGTGAAGCGTACTCGAAGTTTGATTCGTTTAAATTTATAGAGACGAAGATGTTGAAAAAGTTTGCGAGAATAGAGACCGGTTCCATTCCTCGCCAAAAGTTGATCACCATTCTTGCAAACTGTTTTTACGACGTTCACCACACACGCATACCTGCGTTTGCCAGTCCGTTTTCGCAAGCTTTAGTTTCTCGTGAGAAAGCACCCTTAGGGATTGAATAGAGCCATCTCCCATTTGAAAAACAAAACTTTAATTTTGCCTGGAAATTTTTGCACTATAATGTGAACAATTCGCTGCTCACTCAACTAAACTTCTCCACCGGATAAGCTGTTTGGGTTCGTAAAACCAGCACAATAAAAAAACCGGTCCAATAAAATTATCCAAAACTAAGTGGTATGTTGTCTTTTCCATTTGTTAACTCATGCATTATGTATTTCTTTTTCATGTTTTAAAAATTAGTCGGCGATTCCAATCTGGCTTGGATTCCGAAGTCTACAAACTACCCGTCGCAAATTCGAGAAACTAAAGAATGTCTCTAGCGAAAATTTAAAAAAAATAGGGCTAGCAACAGTGTGTGTCCTTAATGACTTCATAATTGGTCAAGGATCTGGCGGAAAATGTGTGTATATTGGGCTGTGGGAAGATGGAAGCGAAGTTTCTGTAAAAAGAGTACTAATCTCTACATGTACAAAGATGGCCAAAAACGAACATGATTTTTTGAAACTTGCAATGTCGACCAGTTCAAAGCATTTGATTCTCTGTCGACATTTTGAATCTGAAAATGACTTTTATTATTTCGTTCTTGATCTTTTTGGGGAAACATTAGAGGATTACGTGAGAAAACAAAACAAAAAAGCTTTAGAAGATAAATTATTAAAAGGAATTATTAACTGGTGTCGAGACCCTTTATTTTGTGGTGAAAAAAGGATTGTCCACAAGGATCTAAAACCAAGGAACATTCGGTTGATACAGAAGGCCACATGCACTTAGAGGACTTTGGTATAAATAGAATTCTGCCAGAAGGAGAGACGACTCATAGCACTGAAAAACTAAAGGAGCGAAAGGATGGAGGGCTGGAGAAACTCTGTCGATACAAGTTAATTCCAAAGTAAGGTACAAGATGGAATCTGACATTCAAGTAATGGGGATGACATGTTATTATATTTTAACGGAGGAAAAACATTCTTTCGGTACCTCGCCTGATGAACGTACAGAGAATCTGATAAACAAAAAAAGAGTTGATTTTGATGAAATTAGCAATCCTTCTGCCAGTGACTTTAGATCATGGATGCTAAAACATAATTTAAAAAAACACCCTCACGTGGAGCAGGCATTAAAACATCCTTAGTTGCTGCAAGGAACAAGTATGCAAATTGTATTGGAATTTGACTTCTAGATCTCTGTTTGGAAAGTGTGTAGGGACACCCACACTTTCTGGACTGTGGGTGTCCTACATACGAAGGCAACCGACACTGTTTTGGACTGTGGGTGTCCTACGTACGAAGGACACTCACAATATTTTAGCAAATTTTAAACAAATTGGCAACTGTTGTTGTTGATGCGAAGTACATCTTTTCGGTTTTTTACACACAAGTATTTTACATAATTGCCATAAGGAGACGTTATCACCATTATCGTCCCCAGAACATTGACTGGTACAAACCTTGTTCCCAGGTGTTTATCCGGCGCGGTCAATATACATGTAACCACGGTTTGGTCACTAAGCTACGCAAGTTTGCAGAACGAATATGCAAATATGGCGAATTGTAATTCAAATGGCAAGTGTTCAAAACAAACGTTGCTTTCTGGAAAACAAACGTTGCTTGTATGTTATGTACATGAAGTTATCTATATATTCTGTAGGGCGTGCTCCTGTTTATGGCATTCTGTAAGATACAGGACACACACAACTTTAAAAACCTCCCATAGCCCCAGACTCTCAATGAAAAGCAACTCACAAAATCAATTAAAACAGCCTAAATGATGGTAAACTCGGGATTGAATTTTATAGATATCCTTCAAACCTATCAGTAATTGTTATAAACTTTAAATCTTTGTTTTAACGCTACAAATCGGGCAAAAAAATACCTCAATTAAATTGTAAATATTATAAATATTATAAATAAAAATAGTCTAAAAATAAGTAAAGTTCCTAAAGATACCCATAGGCACTTTAATCTGAACATATATTGTGAACATTGATCGATCGGTTTCACGAAAATGACAAGCTCAGTATCACAATCTATGCTAAGCTCACGACGTATAACCGCGGCGACTGCACTTGAAAGAGCAATGCAAATGTCGAGGCAAAGGTCGATAAGCATTGTGTTTTTGTTTCGAAAAAAGAATGCAAAATTGAGTTCTGGAAATATATCTTCGTTAAAACAGCGGAATGGTAGAGATGGGATTACAAATGATAATGATGACAAATCCAGTTCAGAAAGTCAGGGGTTAGCTAATAGCAGAATGAATACTTGTCAATTTATAGAGAAAATCTTCATTTTCTTGAATCCCAACCAGAAAAAAGTGCTGCGAAAAAATTCTAGCTAAATTGCTGTTGTAGTTCAAGTTAAAACACAGTAAAACGGTTGAGTTGACCAGCTAATCTGTTCTCATTTGAGCTCTTACGAAAATATATCCGTATTTAAAAAATGAAATCTGTTACTTTTTTGTCCTTTCAGAGACAACGCTGAAGACCAGAGTAGCATCTGGCACGGATCGAGTTGGTAAACCAAGTTCTGGTTTTGCAGTAATCAGAGGTAACCAGATGAATGCACGATAATTTTTAAAAAAATCAAAGTCTAGATGCTGACAAATTAGTCTCACAGCAAAACTGCACCCAATTTCAGCTAATTGCGATGACCATAGCTGACATAATGTGCAATCATTTGCACAACTGTATATTCATTGTCATAACAGTGATGCTGTAACGATTGCTAGTTAACTCATTATTGTAGGACAAGATTGAAAAAATGAGGCAATAAACTTTTGCTTAATTGCATGTCGTGGTTCGTCGCGCAGCAACGAGTCGTTACATATTACGCGGGCAAAAAACCACTTTTCTGACTTAATTTTAATTTTGATGCACATTTTAAAAAGCTCGGTTTGTATGCAAAATTGGAACACGAAGTGAGTCAAAATTTCCAAGTTTCCATCGTACGCTGTTGACGGGTATTAGTAGAGCTAGACAAAATAGCGTTAAGCAAACGAAAGGGAGTTTTTTAATACTCAAAAAAAAATCATGCGTTTTTAAAATACTTACTGGTAGCTCCGGCCAGTTCAGTTGTGGAAGAAGAAGTGTAGCGGTATCAATTTCTGAACGATTGAATTGATTATGTACGTAAAGCTGCAAATTGTTGCGATTTGAATTATTGAGAATTCTGATGAATTTAAACGAAAGTTTTTAGTTGGCGTTTGTTTGGGAGTTAAACGTATCTGAGCCCTGGCACTATAGATACTATTAAGGTACAATGAAAGTTTCACGGGGTCAACAAAGAAATTGATGTTATTTTCTTGAATTTAGTACTTACTTGTCGACTCTGAGGATAACATTTTTTGTCGTGGTCGAAGAGACAGTGTTGAACATAACTTTTAAATTCAACGAATTAGTTTATATCGATGTAATTCCTTTTGCAGCTTTGTCTAAAATCATACCTAAGTTATATGCTGAAATACTGTCTTTCAAGCAAGCAAATGCATGTTTTAATATATTTTTATGAGTCAATATTGTAGCAGAGTCGCAATAGACTCTGTTTGCCTCAGACGAAGTCAAAATACATACAGATGGGATCCTAGTTCTAGCTGAAGTTTCAGTGCTTGGTTTTGAAATGGCTCATGCTTATACTTGCACTCTGAGGTTTTAATTTGTAGTCAATCCTCCTCTTCTCTCCCACCTAGAACCTGTGATTCATCTTGTGTTCCTAGAGTGGAAACTGTTTACAGAACAGTATGCAACCTCTCTTGATATCATTTGAGAAAAGCTTCACTTAAATTCCAGACATTTTAAGAATCAGTTTGAGTTATCAATAAAACTCCGAAATATTACTATGAAAAATGACCAACGGCCCGCGCACTATCGCTAATGTGTTCAACTTTTACTTCGCTTCAGTTTTCACGTATGATAAAGATACTCGGCTTCCAAAGTGGTTACATGGCTAAGTATGAAATTAAAAATTGTAATTTTTCTAATAGGAATAAAAATATTTTGGATAAAAGGATTGAAATGGTTAAAGCCAAGCTTTAGACTCAATCGTCCATCATCAGGATTAAAATACAAGTGAAAAAGGAATTGAATTCACTAAGAAAAACTAAAGATAATATAACATTAGGAAATATGCATAGTTTATTGGTTTTTATGCTTACACATATGTACCCTTTGATTAATTTTTGAGTAATATTTTATTGTTTTTCCTTGTTAATTTTATTAATATTATGCTACCTTTATTTTACTTAGTATGTTCAATATCTTCTTGACTTGTTAAATTTATCAGCCTTTAAACCCTGACGATGGCCCTCCGTCTGAAAGCTTGGTTTTAACGTTCTTTATTCTGTTGCCCAAAATATTTTTATAGCTACAATGCTCGACAAATCTGTTGGGAAATAACTGAAACATTCATGCGCTTTTCATTTCCTCCCCTTTAACCCCGTTCAATGTAACGAGTTTTGGAATTTTTTTTACCTTGATGCAACCCCACATATTCAGACAATGTGAAATGAAGCAACATTGTTGGAGGGAGGAGGAGGGGACGATATCTTCTTAAACGTCATTGCGATGGTCGGCCAACGGTCATTTATGTCAGCGTAGAAAATTAAGAGGTCGGTAGACCGCCACATTTGTGTAGAAAAATTCTGTCTTTGCGATCAATAACCGTTCCGTAGAGGGTGAAACTTGTTCATCCTCACCAGGATTAAAATATATATTCGTATGTTTGTTTTTGAGTGTATACTATTTCTAGTAAGAAGTATATAGATGAAAGAATTAGTGGGTATTCGACAGAAATTATGTTCGGAAATTTTCTGAGAATTTAAAGTGCGACGTGAGGGACGACATTAAACTGATGTGAAACGAAGGTTTTATATTAGTGCAAAATGCCATAACTAGCAAGCTGTAAACGCTGAATGCCAAACATTTTTTTACCTATTGTTCAACTTAAATAATCAGATATCTTCAAATTTATACTCTTGTACTTAACTGTTAGCAGATTGTTTGCGTTCAGGCGCAAGTTCATCCGATTCGCGGCTCATCTCTTAGTGCTATACCTATGATTGCCAATATAATATGCCGTCCGTGTTTAGGTGAACGGTGTAGTACTTTGTGAAGTAGCTGCTGGCTGAAACCTTTCTTACCGTACTTATTTACTTCCTTAGAGCAGTCCTCGGCCAGAACCAAAAACGAGAAACGTTATTATTGTAAAGTGTTATCGCAATTAAAGTGCCCATCACCTCAAAAATTTTCTAGTTTCATTTCAAGGAGCGTGTAAAATAATGGAGGATGGCGTTGAAAGTTCTTTCATATCCGTTGGCGTTCTCGAGTTATTCAGCTTTTCATACTACGAAAATGAGGTGACGTCAAATCAGGAAAGCCAATATCGTAACAAATCTAAAATTACTATTTCTTCAAAGAAATTTACCGAAATCACTTGAGGATTCGTAAGTGGACATGATACACAAAATCAGATAATAAGTTTCAACTTATATTGTTGCTATGATAATAGATTGGAAACAGACCTCTTCGTTCTCACTACTTAATTTGTTCATTTCTGCTCCGGCAAGCGATAGACTCCATTTTAGGCCATGCCTATCGTTAATGAAGTTACTGGAAATACTTATGTGTTCCTTACAGCCTAAATTTCGTCAGCACATCGTAAAAAGAACAGTATTTCGTTTTACAAACTAAGAGGACTGTTCCCTAATCTGACCATGGTGACAATATAAGTTAATACTTTTTATTTAATTTCGAGTACTATATGAACGTCTCAAGTTTTATAACGATTTCGGAAAATATCTTTTACGAAATACGTAATTTTAGTTTTGTCACAACACTGCTTTTCCTGATTTAAAGTCGTCATATGCCTCATTTACAAATTATGAAAAACTGAATAATTCAAGAAAGCCAACAGATATGAAAGAACTTCAACGCCATTCTCCACTGTATTAAACGCACTTTCAAATGAAACTAGGAAATTTTGGAGCTGATAGGAACCTTAAAAAAATTAGGAAAATCACATAGTTACTTTAAACAGAACGAGTAAGAAATTCTTTCGAAGAAAGACACTAATTTGAAAACGCCGCGTTAAAAGTGCGAGAATAATTAAGGTTGATCAGATTTCAACAGTTTACTTTTTTGCATACACCTAACGAAAAAATCGTACATTTCGTCTAAATTTGCATTCCAAACTGTGTATGGAATTACAGAAGTTGCCTTCTGCATTCCCTTCTAGCCCGAGACCTGTGTAATTACCTTCTCCAAGGTGTTGCTGAAGAGTTTTTAATGATGTTTTGGTAATTATTGTAAATTAATTGTAAGTGAAATTTTAATTGTAATTTATTTCACAAATTGATGGGAGCTGCAGCCCCAGCCCCCCGGTTGTTACGGCCCTGATTGATTACCTTGGCAAACTGGGAAGTGTGTGCTAAGATAAGTTATCTGTTCATGCACGTACACTAAGAAAACGTAACTCAGGTGGATTCTGTTTTGAAAACAAACGTTTAATTGCTTTTGAATACGGTATTCATGACAGCAATTCGTTTTTTTCATTGATTTGTCACAGGTTTTTTGAAGGTGCTGTTAATCCAAAAATTCGTTTTGCGAAATATTTTTTATTTGAGTCAACAATAATTTGATCACAGCCGACATATTTGTTCACAACCTTTTAAACACCACTGTGCGTGGACAAGAGGTTAGTGGCTTTTCTGTGAGACTGGCAATACCTTAATTAGGATCATCCTTTCAGATATTGATGAGATAACAACTGATGACATCCCACACTTTCTTGTTCAAAGGATAAAATGTGAGGAATACCAGTTTTTCTGTGGAATTTTTTTCCAAAGGTGGTTTAGGAGTGTTTGGATGGGAAATATTGAACGTCGGTGTCTAACGAAGAATAGGCTTAAAGTCTTAGGAAATTTTGCTGATCAAACTGTGAATGTCATGGACTCAGAAATACTCTCAGCTCCAGATGGGACTCGAACCCGCAACCTTCTGAAATTTTAGCCAGATAGAAACAGAGATTAGACCGTTGAGCAAAAGTTTATCTCCGTTCCAGCATCTTAGTCTCGAAGTTTCAATCATCGCTGTAAAGGCAGTAAAAATGTTAACATTGAGAGATCACTTGGTGTGGTTTGGGTGGGAAGTGGACACAAGTAGATAAACTTGGAAGTCAGTCGGCTTTCAAAATGCAGAAATACTGAGTACATCGCCATTAATTCTGTCCCGGCGGGATGTCACTCTGTGACGAGTGAAATCGTCTGACGTTAGCTTGAGTAATAGGAGATTGACTGAAGGTAAAACTGAGCTAGGACACGACTTGGTTCATCAGAAAGTTGAAAGAAACGACTAATTTCCAGTGATTCTGAGGCGCTTTGAATCACCATCGGTTCCAGACGAGTTGTTGGCCAGAACCCAAAAACTGTCATCACAAATATAGTTTTCAAATAGAAAAAACAGTAGTAATATTTGGACTTTCGTTTCAATGTCATCAGCGAATTTAAAAGCGACCAATAAAAAAGTTATAATCAAACGCACAGAATGTTCTCATTTAAGAAATACAAAACATTTTCAGAATATCCATACAGATAGACAAACACGAGTGGAAGTTTTGGAGAACGAAAAATTGAAGTGGGAACACGAACCCTTACAGCAAGTGTTTCCACGCTATTTCGAGTTGTTCCAAACTTCCACGAGTGTATCTATAGCCTATGGGATAAAGGAAAGAAATATTTTCTAGTTCTTTTAGAAAATAACCCAAATAAAACAAGTAAAACCTGGAAACAAGTTTGTTTTATGAAAATCATGAAAAGACAAATTTTCTTGTTACGCACAACACGCGTTGTGCAGACTCTAATAAATGGACGAGCTCGATGGTTTCTAAACGAACAAAACCTCGTTTTCTTGTCGTTGATTGACACTGCCACTAAGCTGAATATCTGACATTAGGATTTTTAATGTTTGACTTCAAATACGGCGGAAAATTTCTGTTTCTGTACCGTTATAAAAACATGGCTCTCAAACAATCAGTACGCAGCTTTTCAAAATGTTATTTTGCAATATTTTGTGGATTGCTTGTTAATTCCTAACAGTTGTTGATTTATTTTCAAAAGCGCGATTACTATGACAAAGAACTGCATTGAAATTTCTCCAAAATATGTTTGTTCTTGAGCTTTCATCTTCTCACTTGCAGATGAGGTAGATAATGACGCCAAGTCAGTAGAATGACATTAATACGAATCTAAAATTGGGTATTCTATCAAGACCACAGGCCAAAATCTGCGGCAGCAGACCACCAAACAAAAGAAAAATCCATAAATTATATTGCTGCCGAAGCAACAAATTAATTTCCAGACCTCTTAGTTTCCACATGTCTATTGTTTGTTTACTGTCAATGAAGGCAAACTTTTCAATTACGAATTTTCTTTCAATTTTAAAGGTTATTGAAAATGGTTTGCACTAGCTTCTAGAACCAAAAGTCTAGGTATATGGTAGTCTGCAAAAGGAGACTCTCAATCTTCCAACTCCCACGCTAGGGAAGGCGAGAGAGTTAGAGTCTGTTTTTGCAGACCAGGTATACAAACAATAAATTATTTTCGTTTACATGTTGTGAAGCCTGGAAAGAAATTGGTTACTATCGACACCACGTAACTTGTAGTTTAGTTTGGTGGTCTACATTGATGTGCAAAGTTTCAAGTGACATCAGGGAGTTTCAAGAACGTCCAACTTTAAATTTGTCCCAATGTTTGACAGCTCTGATGTCATCATGTACCTGTACGAATAATTCAAAAAAACTAAATGACTCAAGAATGAAAATAGTTATCAAAGAAATTTCAATGCGATTCTTGTTCCTTGTGCCCTATAAGACAAACCAAAAACTATTGTTACCGTATAGGCATTTTAATAAATTATTACTGACGTCAATGGCATTTGTTTGGTAGTGTATTTCCAAACAGGTCATTATATATCGGTGGAAAACGGCTAGAAGCAGCTAAGGAATAAAGTAAATAAAACTTTCTTATATTTCATGAACTTGAAAATATTGCCTTGCTGACCCTCCTTTCTAATCCGGCGTGAAAAAACCCAAGCTCAGTAATCTTTATCGAACTCCCTAAATGGGAATTGCTGATAGCGTCTCATTTCAATATCGACTGAATAATCTGTTAGGGCATATGCTAGCTAAATAATAATTTTCAAAGAATGTAGGGAAATCCAACGTGAATTGTTAAAGTTAAGTCGATTTAAAATGAAAAAATGCAATGGTTTACATTTTAGGCGATGACTTTAAACATCTTAGTTGACGTCGTGTTATCGTACATTGTAACCATTATCGATCCTTGTTTTGTTTGCTCTTTGGTTTTATCTTGGGTTTATTGCGTTTTAGCGCATATATATTCAGTCCCAAAAATTTCCACGCTAATCTACGCGGATCGCCGTGAGGCTTATAATAACTTGTCTAGTATCCATTTGTTGGTTAGTTATAAACATGGGAAATGAAGTTATTATCTTTTGCTTTCATGATGAAGAACTTGGGGCTTCGCAGCTGAAGTTGTGGCTGAATGAGTTCGCGGCTTTGACGTGTTCTTTTATAGTACGGTAAACAATGGCAGTTGTTGAGTTGTTTTCCTTTGAATAACTTTTAGTAGGACTACAAGAAGATGAAGAACCACTAGATCGTTTGCAAGTGGACGAAATTGCCGAAATAGCGCGAAGAATTCCCCACATTTGGAGGAAACTAGCTTACCAAACGAAATACTTCGAAACGTATGAGATTGAAGATATCCGTTGTTCTCGAGTTAATGAAGATGAAAGTGCAAAGGCACTCACCATGCTTACTCAATACAGTGAAAGAGGAGGGACTAGATACAAGCTTGCTGAAGTCCTTAAGAAGATTGGAAACAGCATTCTGTCTGAAAAAGTGCTGCGCGGAAACTTCTGTAAATAACCCAGACTGATCTTTCAAGTACTCGCATTGTTTTAACAAAGCTGGATAATACATAGAAGCAACAAATAGCACATTAATTCTTTTGTAGTTAAAAATTAAATAACCAAGTTCAGAGAAGATCCTAAAGTTGTCTGACTAAATATCTGTTGGCTAAGTTGGACAAAATCTATGTCAGTGACGTCACAAGATTAAACAGGCAGCATACAACTTTCGGCTCTGGATGCAATTGTAACAGCCAAATTTCTCGACGCCTCAACGGAGTATCTTAAACTTTTATTTGGTGACATTTATTAAAACGCCTGAGCAATGACGGAAGACGGAGTGGACACGTCTGCGTAAATGCGACTTTTTTCGAACGAGACGTTTCGATTACTTACGTTAAATATGCATTAGCCAGTTGGTTGGGCAATGTTTGGTGCAACTAGTTATGGTAAGATAAGTGTTTAAGATGAATTGTCAAATGAGATGGCACTTGCAGAAATCTTGGATGATACAAGCAAAACCGTCATTTCTCAACTACTCATTCTATGGTTTTAGAGACACTACTTAGCAATGCTCTAAGAGTACTTGTGTACAATGGAAAATAGCATAGACCTATAAGTATTCAGGCACTTTGCCCACATCTGAGTGTCGCTAAGCATTATGGGATATATCGTGTAACAGACACTGATGCTCTGTAAATGATCTATATTTTTTATATTTTTGTTAGTTTGTTTTATTTACCATCACCGTTGTTAGTACTTTTCAAAATCTTAAAATATTGTTCTTAAAAGAATATTTTTTATGAGGAATTTCGAATTTCTATGCTGAAGTGATTTTCTAATAGAAGATTAATTCCGTAAAATTCATGTATATCACTAACAATGTTAGCTAAAACGATGTGTGTAAAATGGAGAAAAGGTCGCAAAAATTTAAACAAACGTTTTCGACTTCACAATTATCTTCATTTATCATTCACTTTATAGTATTCTCAAATCTGATTGATTAATTTACCTGCAGATAACTGCGTGTAAATATCGATCAGCTGCAAATAACTGAGTGCAAATACGCTATTGTAAGTATATGTGCACATATAAGAGAGTCTCTGTGTGTATGTGTGTGTGGGTTGATGTCGTGCGAATAAACGAGTTTAAAACGATTTATAGTGTCGCTCATCTTTATATTACATTTTGGTGCCGTGACCAGGATGGCAACAACAAACCGTACGAGCCTAGCTCTCCCAGACGTCTTCTCGAACGGAGACATCGCTCTTTGGCTGCGAAAATTTGAGATTTGTGCGGCGGCAAACGGTTGGAAAGATGCCGACATGTTGAAAAGATTACCAACGCTTTTGTTCTGGCAAAGCGTTCGCTGTTTTCGAACGTCTCGCAACGGAGAAGAAAGACGACTAGAAAACCCTGGCGGGAGAGCTCGCAGCCGCTTTTGGGGAAGATGTAACCGGTAAACACCTTGCAATGATGGAGTTTCGTGGTCGTGCGAGAAAACCCGAAGAGGATATTCAAGTGTTTGCTGACAATTTGGAAGCATCACTAAGGCGCGCGATGCCCAATATTGAGGACGGTGACAGAAATACTCTCCTTAAGCAACAATTCGTGGAAGGTGTAAACGCGGAGTTAAAGAAAGAGCTTCTACAACGGCCCGCTCTTACATATGAAGAGACAGTCGTAGTTGCGCAGCAACTAGATCTAGCGAGTCAGCTTTCTTCAAATCAAGTCGAAGGTCAAGTTAACCAAACAAGTGCAAGCATGTACTCAGAGCCTTTAAACGCTCATTCGCCTCTGGTTTTGCAGTTGATGGAGAACATGGAAGCCCTTACTAGAAAGATTGGTGAGTTATCGCAGTCTGTCGCCAGTGTGAATGCCGTGTCGACGCGAAATCCAGGTCGGGGGAGACGTGGGCCTCGTTATCGGTGTGGAAAGATGGGTTGTATTGCAAATGAATGTCGGAGTCCTAGTACCAATGGTCGCCAAGCAACTTATCGACAACGCCATGGAGAAGATTATTGCTTTGTTTGTGGGCAAGTGGGACATTTTGTGCAAGAATGTCAATTACGATACCAATCTCTTTTCACTGGCCGACCGCGACAGGAAACGACCACGGGCCGACCCATTAATAGGCCGGGGGTCTGCCCACGAGGACACGGCCTTGTCTATTAACTGTACCCAGCCTACAGGAGTCTTCATCAAGGCAAGGGTGGCCAAACAAAAGAGGAAATGTTTGGTAGACACACGTGCGACTGTATCACTAATAAGTCGACAATTTATCAGCGGTCCTTTAAAGTCATGTTCGTTGAAGGCAAGAGAGATTGGTGGAGAGGAGTTACAAGTTTTGGGAACGAAAGAAATTGAGGTGCAACTCGGAACTTTAACTTTGTCTCATGAGAAATGAGAAACACCTGCATTCTATACGCTGATTTTCTAAAATAAGGGAATATGCTAGTTGACATAGGGAATTTTAAGCTGTCTTGGCCTACTGGGGAAACAACGTTAAACCTCGAGACGGTCACACCCACTTTGAATAAACTCAGTGTCGTGTTAGACAGTTACTCTGACGTATTTGTAAACGGATCAAATGATCCCTTGGGCCGAACCAGTCGAGCAGAGCATTGTATTGACACAGGTGACAGTCCTCCGGTGAAACAACGGCCTTATAGGATCCAAGTCCACCTGAACGTTGTGGTGAAAGAACAAGTCAATGATATGCTGGAGAGAGGCATTATCAGACCTAGTAACAGTCCCTGGTCCTCACCTATTATACTAGCTCCAAAGAAGGATGGTGGTTATCGCTTTTGTGTTGACTTTCGTCGAGTGAACTCGGTAACAAAAAAGAACACTCATCCCATGCCGAGATTATTGAGAGTATTGACGAGATCTTAGACCAATTAGGTGGGGCACAGTACTTTAGTACCTTGGACCTTGCTTCTGAGTATTGGCAGGTACCACTGCGGGAAGAGGACATGGAGAAGACAGCGTTTTCCGTTGGTGTAGATCACTATGAATTTACTGTTATGCCCTTTGGCTTAACTAACGCCCCCGCCACATTGCAGTGCATGATGGGAAAATTGCTGAAAGGAATCGAAGGATGCCTTGTATTCCTCGACGACATCATCATACGTTCTGATACGTGGGAAAAGCATCAGCGCATATTAGAAGAAGCTCTCAGGCGTATTCGGGCAGCAGGGTTGAAAGTAAAGCGGACAAATGCCAGTTTGCCCAAGCGACTGTCAAATTTCTTGGTCATATTGTATATGCATGAAGAACCGAACCTGATCAATCCAAAGTCGAGGCTGTGCGAGACTTTCCAACTCCGTCCTGTCTTAGTGATGTTCGCGCATTTGTAGGTATGACGTCGTACTGCAGGAGATTTATTAAGAACTTTTCTGACATAGCCGCACCCCTTCACGAGCTTACCAAAGGTGGTCAACGCGAATTTCGCTGGAGTCCCTTAGCCGA
>JBAHVQ010062855.1:0-27959 GCA_036872915.1 Nanipora kamurai | reverse complement strand
GCGTTGAAAAATCTTTATGTCACTTTGGGTTTTGATGACTGTATTCTTAGCTTTTTGGTTGTTTATAAATTGTTTAAGTTTTCTTGGCTGTTTTCTTGTTGTTGCTCGACGTTGTTCATCTCCAAAGCAACCTGTTCGGCGTTCTTCGAAAAGTCCCCCTTTAAACGTTGCATTTTCATCGTCAGTTTCACCTGGTAGTAGAATTCGCTTGGAGAGTGTCCTTCATCGTCACTGTACATTTTCTTGTTCTAGTTTGCTTGCACATTAACTGATTTTGAAAACTTAGAAATTCGCGGTCCGAATAAAGCGTATTGCCCTCCCAATGTATTGACTTTGAGGGCAATACGCTTTTTCCGGACCTCTCGCCAACCAATCAGCACGCAGAACGTTAATCAGCCATATAATAATACTGTGTATTATGAATCCTGTCCAAGTTATTTTTTTATGAATTTGCACTGATGCATAATCACATGTTTTGCAACGAAATGAAATTCACTGCAGTCATATCATACGACATCTACACTCCTCTTCACTTCACTTCTTTTACTTGATGTATCGGCACTTACATCACGTCACTAACGCTACGTCACGTCACATCATATCACGTCATGTCACGATAACTCACTGCACGTCTCTTTGTTTGGTGCCACTTTACTTCAGTTTGGTTCGTTTCATTTCGGTTCGTTTCATTTCATTTTGCACTTTTGTAATGTCCAGTCCCACAATCACAACAAAGGAGTCATTCAACACCTCACCTCAAGTCACGTCACATTACTTCACGTCACCTCACTCTAGTTCACTTCACTTTACTGTTTCATTTATGTGATATTTTGTCTCGCAGTCATGGCATTCAAACTTTTAAATTATTGATTCAGATATCTTCTAAAGTTGTTCATAACCAGTGGAACTCTCTTGTCAACACACTGGTCACATCTGTGATCGCAGATCAAAGTCAGACAGACGCCTTGAAGGAATCCGAACTTAACGAACTGGCGCGTCGCTTAACTGCGGTAAGCATGAACGGAAGCCGTTAGGACACTGTTGATGTCCTCTTTCGTGGAAAGCCAAATCACTGTTTAAAATCATCGGACTATCCTCTGGGAAGGAGTTCTAGGCGGGTGTTGGTTTAGACGTACTCTGCAACCAGGTCTAATGAAACCCAACGTATAACGCTTACTTACTATGCAAGCCCGGAAAAGCCTTTTGAGGTTCAGGCAAAGTAAATTGTGTCCAAAAGTATGTTGGACGGACTTGAGGCCTTACTGTGTTTCCTGCATTTTCGTTTTCGCCAGTATAGCTGTAGACGAGTTAAGAATGTTCGTAAAGCTAATGACCGGACGGAGTTCGAACCCGCGACCTTCTGATGACTGGTCATTCTCATAGACCAATTGTATAAATACCACAATGCGTCAGTATACACGCATAGCCTCAACTGCATTGTTTTGAATTTTATTGACAGAACACAAAAGTACAGCACAATGGGTGAACATGAATTGAATTCAAAAGAATGAACTGTGTAATGATGCATTGTGGTATTTTGCAATTGGTCTATTACCATCATCATATCGTGGCTCCCACATAGGTGGCACATGTGACGGGCCAGCACTTTTGCTCACCATCCGAGTCTTGGTAGCTCAATGTGCAGAGCGTCCCACCGGCCATCAGAACGTTACGGGTTCGATTCCCGTCTAGGGCTCAGAAATTGTTTTCTAAGGATACGAACTTGACGAACTACATACGAGCAAACTCAATCTACAGAGTGTAGAGAGTGTAGGTGTTTGCAAGCTTGGATATAAAGAGGAACGAGCCTTTCGTTAACTTGACGAACGTTCACATGCCGGCTGTGATAACACCAAGCGGCAACATGCTCATGGAGGAGTTCAACCCTAGTAGTGGATCATGGGTAATCACGACAAATAACTAAGGAAAAATTGACCCGTGACCGCTATGGATCGGGTACTTCTGTTGAATCTTGTCCAAATTACCCATGATTGTCTTCTAGGGCCGAACTCGTCCATTGAACCATGTTCAGTATTGGTACAGTTACGGGTACCCTTGTTGTTTAGTATTGATTTGATTGTTGGTTCGTCTCCCAGGATCTTCGTGTATTGTCTTTGTTGTTTTCCGCATCGCCACCGCGAAAGTCTGACGTCAGTGAGATGCTCCTGCCAAGTTTGGAAAAGCTTCTGAGCGTGTGCCGAAAGTATCAGAAAACGAAACAGGAGAAGCTGAAACCACAGCACGAGGAGGAAACGCAAAAGAAACACCGAGATGAAACACAGGAGAATGAGGAAGAAACTAGTGAAGAAAAAGCAAAGGAAAACAAAAACAATGACGACGACGAGGGTGCGAAAGCCCCTCCGAATAAACGACGACGTGGCGAAGATGGAGCAACGGCATCCGAAGGTGGGGAATCGAGTCTTGGCAAAACGTCCGTGAAAGGCACCGATGATAAAAGCAAGGAAAGGTCCGGTTCGGGAGAATCTAGTAAAACAAGCCATATTGGACTGCGAAAGACCAGTCAAGGTGGTAGTAAAATACAGACGAGTCGACAACTTATGCAGAAGCTTCACTCAGACTGGATAGATACCCTGGCCAAGGTTGTAGAATCAACCATTTCGAAAGTCCCGAAATAAGTGACAAATATTTAATGCCGTCAATGTACAAAGGAAGGTCCTTCTTGGTAAACGAATTCGCTGCCGAAATGGCGAAAAATTTTTTTTTAAATCATATTTCGCGCTGGGACGCAAGTATATCAAGTGGCAGTACATTTGGTTAGACCACGCCAAGCAACTCGACTAGTCGGTCCGGACTTCAAAGTTTCCAAAGCGAAATCAAAATGTGGTGTTGTCCGACAACGCCTCATAGGCGCCAGAAAACAACGGTTGTGTGAGCCTTAGGACGATGTTCTATTGTGATTCATACGTATTTGTAAATGAGATACACCAAGTGGCGGAGGAGTATTCGTTGGTGCATTCGTTGAGCGTGGATATCCATTTATACTTGTCTCGTCATTGTACTTGCCATGGCGTTCACGCCAATTAGTAACAACCATTTTATGTATGTCATTTTAATCATAGCTGCCTGCTTTAGCAGATGCTGGGAATCCTTTATTATAAAAACACGTTTTAAATTTCAGTGAGCCATTGTTAAATTATGAGAAACAAAATTTACCGAAGCAATTGTATCTGACAAAAAAAAAGTTTGCTTCACGGAATACATGTTTATCATCTGCTTTTTACATTTCTGTAAGGAGGATACTTGGGTACGTTTTTAAATAATGTGTCATGTTGCGTGTTTGTGCCAGTTGTGCACGCGGACGTCAATCCTTTTTTTCACATTACCGTCATATTAGCTCCAGTGGAAGCGGTAATACTGATAACATGAAAGTTAATGTGTAATGACATCACTACTGCAATAGCATTTTCCCGTGAATTGAAACTTCTGAAATGCTTTCACTGGCAGCTATACATTCTTTCATCGTTTTTAAATCCAGTTTCTTAAGTTTATTAACCCGCCATCTTCTCACTGCTTGCTACAGTACATTTTCAACTGTTTTTTTCACCAATTTTTTTCTCCACTGTTTTAAGTGAGTTAAAGAATAATCATTCACTTTACGGTAAACAAGTGGCTAAATCAAAGTGTGAAACAGTTAAACGATGGATTTAGTCTAATGTTTCGGGCTACAGTCCACAATCGCTTGTTGGCTTTTTCACTTAAATAAATGGACTTCGCGAGAGTCTTATTGTTTACCAGTCTGATATTCACTTGATATGCAGGCACCAGATCAGCTTTTCCTTCAGGAGAACCAACCTTAAACTCAACTCATTCATCCGGTTTTAAACTGTTTTTTTCCCAGCTCCGGAAGCCTTTTAAAGGATTAATCCATTCATCCCAGCCAAATGAGAAGTTTGCTTTGCTACTGCAGAGCTTATCAACATTTTACGAAGTTATTAGGAAATTTTTTGCTTCAAAATTTTAGAAAATTTTTGTTTCAAGTTTCTAAATTCATTCCACAAACTTGTTCGTTAAGATGATCATATGGTGACTAAAGCCCAAACCGTAAAGGATCTGCCAAAAATTTTACTAGTAAAGGTGACATGATAATTGTTTGGTTTTGTTCTATCTTAACCCTCATCAAACGGTCCTCACGAAATCAGGTGTCTTAACTCTTTCCTGCCCCAGAACTTTCCCCTGGACGAGTAAAATCGTCTGACGTTAGCCAGAGTTAGATACTAAAGTCTCCATAGGTCACTGCGGACCTATACGGATAGGAAGGAGTTGAACAACAGCGGTTTTCAGTCTGATTTTATTATTTTACTATTTTATATATTTTCTGACTACTGCCAGATGATTTTTACCCGTCAATGGGAGGAATGTTGCCAGAAGTCGAGGGTCTAAAAATATTTAATGCCGAGCGGCCTAATGTTAAAAATAGTTGGAAATCCTTGATATCCCTATATTTTTGGTAAATACTTGACAACAAATTATCGAGTTTTCTTCCGAGACACGTTTGTTAGCCACTTCCACTTGTGAAACTTTGAATTCTGCATAGAGATGAATGTAGTATGCAAATAACAGTGAGAAAATACATGTATTGCCTGTGGAATGATGGGAAGAGTCTTTGACCAGGGTTCTGTGCGCAAATTTACGTACTGTTTAATAAAAACGTATCGGTGACCTGATGCGCTAAATTGTTCGTTAATTATTCAGGAGTTCTGACATGAATATTTGATATCAGTTCGGTGCAGCCTTAACCATATCGCCTATTGTATGTCTTCATGATATTACATACTGTTCTTCTCCAGACCGCCTGTACCTTGCTCATCGTTTTATAATACATCACAACTCGTGAATAAAAATCATACGCAAGTATTTACCATGATGCAGCCTGTATATTCTCACCATGGTAACAATGTTGAACTTAGGGAATAGAAATACTTTTGATATTATAACAATGCAAGTAATCGGAGGCCGTTTACGCTCCTTATCACCCAGTCCAACTTCTGAGACAATTCATTTGGTCTAAACATTTAAAATCTATTTCACTCTTTCCCTGCCGAATTGGGTTCTTATTAATTTACTCCTGTTCAGTAGCTAGGACCATGCATAAATTTGAGCTCTGTTTAATATGACGTCTTAGATATCAGTTCCGGTTTATTCCGATTCGCTGGCCCAGATTAACTTTGTGCTGATTGACAACTCGGCCATAGTTTGCTTTGAGTGAATTTTGTCGATCTTTCGTTTATTAAACGTTTAGTTCACACATTTTCCCGTAAACCATCTTCTACAGCCACTTTAATAATATCAAGGGGCGATGGTGTAGTCGTAAATGAGCAATACACCTATGGAAGAGGTGACTGTGGGGCAACCGGACTCAAAAATCGCTTTAAAACTTTGTACGAGGGTTTAAATGATGAACATCTCGATATATAAAAGTAATTAGGACATAGCTAACATCGTAGACTTTAACTCAGCAAATCACTTGGAAAAAATACCTACCACTCCAAACCCACAGACCAAATCATTTCTCCAAATGAACCAGTCAACGTTCACAGCTTCGCGAAGCCTAATGGACAGGGATTAAAGAACAGATTACTTGCACTGATTCCCTTGTTGGTGGGAAAAATACTTATTTTTATAAAGAAAAGAATTTCCATAAATTATTCGATCGGTTGAGTTGAAAGTCGGAACTTTGAAACTGCCCTCCAGATGGGTCGATTTGACGTCACATACAAGTGGCTAATAGGCGTTCTTGATTCATGGACGGCTTTTCCTTTCAGTTGAGTTTTTCATGCTAAACAAAAAAAAACAATTTTAAATCCCGTGGGCATCGTCGAACACCGAAAACGCCGTGTTCGTTCTACACAGACGTTGGCAGTAGCGTTTAGTTCGTGAACCTGGACATTGTGTGACCTTTCTTTGGAATGTTAAGCCATTAATCATCTTAGTTAGGAATCTCAAATTCTTTTAGAATGTCCAACTTAAAATTCAAAAACACCTCGGACAGGTTGTGTAAAGTGGTGATTACTTTCAATCTTGACTAGCGCTTGGTTCTAGTCAATCAGAATTAGTGTATTAGAATTTAAATAAATTTTGGTAACCCGACAGGAAATAAAAACGTGATAAGAGTTTAATACAACCGGAATAAAGACATTGACGGTTATGATTTTCCTTTAGATTTTCCTTTCCTTTTGATTTTCCTGGCAAACTATGAATTAGTTTTTGGGTGACAGTGAAACTCCATTTTCGTTCAGATCTCACAGGTCGAAAGTATTTAGAGTTGTTTTATCAAAATTATGTGTTTCTGTTTTCGACAAAAGCTCAAAATTTTAAAGTATAAGTTGTAGTTCACTTCGCCTCGAATTAACATAAACCCCTCAAATTAAGATACCATAGAAAGCTCTACGATAATTGATCCATTTGAAGGACAACTTCTAAGTTTCGACGTTCAAAAGATTTACTCGTTTTCTACACCAAATAAATTCGACTAGAAAAACGCTCGTGTATTTATCACATTTAAGGACATTTCGCGGTTATGATTTTCCTTAGTGCTTTCTTCATGAAATATTAACGAGTTTCAGGAAAACAGTGGAACTCCATTTTCGTTTGGACAAAAACTGAAATATTTAGACTTGTTTTGTCAAAGTCATTTGTTTCTGTTTTCAATAAAATTTAAAAATTTGGCAGATGAGTTGTAGTTCACTTTACCCGCTCGCATTAACGCAAACTCCTTAAATTAAGATACTATAAAATATTCTACGATATACTATATGTGACGTCAAATCGATCCATCTGGAGGACAATTTCAAAGTTCTGACGTTCAATAGATCTTACTAAGTGCAAGTGGTCTTTACGACCGATGTCCAATGTACCTGTATAGATATATATATATGTATACTGCGTGTTATCATATTTATTGTCATAACATGTACGTAGTATGTGTTATGCTTGTCTGATATTTCTAACTGTGAGTTAGCACAGCTCTTCGAAAATCAGTTTTACTGATTAAGATACCTTGTTAAAATAAATTTAATTAAAGATTAGAGATGATCCCTCTCGCTGAGTTTAGCTCTTGGACAAGATGACGAGATCAAAATGTTTCGTTAAAATAAATTTAATTAAAGATTAGAGATGATCCCTCTCGCTGACTTTAGCTCTTGGACAAGACGACGAGATCAAAATGTTTCGATGAAAAAGAAATCAAACCTTATTGACCTTTGAAAACCCGGCCAAGACGATTGACGTTTACTTTGGTAAAGCTTGAATCCGTTGTGTTGTTTTTATCTCTTCATTGTCCAAGGGCATGAGTTCAAAATTCCCAGCTTACAGTACAACTGATTTGAAAGGCTTTGAAAACAAGACCTGCTAGATTTGCAATACCGGCTGAAATCGAGCCATTAATTTTTTGACAATCAAGTGTATTTTTTTAGTTACTGTGCGAGGGTATAAAGCACAGAGGCTCCAAATTGTCTGTCCTTTTCTGTGTTTGATGATATTTGTTATAACGATGACAATAACAATAATAAAAATAACCACAAATGTTCCCTGTTACTTCGCTGAAATAATAAATCTTAAATCCAATGGATCCATTTCGATTCCATTCAGTTGGATGAATGTTTCAAAAACTGCTTCAGTAAGACCTCAATTTGTCAACAATTTGGTAATTTTGAGACATTGTTAATATTGAATTAGATTTTGGAATAAATTAATGGTATGTGATGTTATCATAAACCTCCAAGCAATTCAATCTCATGTATATCATTCACTGCGTGTTGAATTTCATAATAAAGGTCAACGTATAACTAAGAAAAGAAAACAACTGGTTTGCATGGGATTCAGCTCTACTTCGTTTAACGTTGTTAAAATAACTGTTGGGAGCTCATCGCTGTCGTTGAGTAACCTTGAATCACCGCCTTTGTTTTTTCAACTACCAGGCACTGAGGCCTAGAGGTGCACCGAAGTGTCGAGAGGATTTAATTTTTTTTTTCCCAGAAAGCCCTTCAAAAAAAAAGTCAATGTCGTGGGATCATAATTTACTTCCAGCGAACTGCAACAAAATCTTGGAAACAAATTTTGTATAAAGATCAATGGTCTAGCTCAGATACCTGTTCTCGCTACGCCAAAGCAGCGGTTATTGTCAGCAGAAAGCATTAACAAAATCAAATATATATTCCTTTAAAACTTAAAACCAAGGTAGCTGTAGTGATAGTGTACGAAAACAGTAACGTTGCTTCCACGACCTCTTTCTCTTTGTTTTAATCCTGTGTATACATAGCCCAAATGAAATTAAGTCGTTAAACCCATGATAATCTCTTCGGAAATACAAATGAGTTTTGCCATTCAGTAGGGTTCTCAAATCACTCTGCGAAAGGTTAAATATTGTGAATGATGATAGTGATCTTGCAGAGTGGATATAAATGGCGACGTCCAATTACTTACCCGTCAAAAAATTGTCCAAATACTCACAAATTTAATGTCGTAGATATGCCAGAGATTTGGCACTCAATTGGAATTTCTTAATTTACACCTAGTTGAATCCACTTATGAAGACTTGAGTAATGGAATGTTGTTTTAGGGCGTTCAAGGTATTTTGGTGCATTAACTACCACCCATTAGCATCATAAGATGTGAAACACAGCAATAATAATGATCTAAAAGTAGAGTGTCGCGTAGGAAGTATTGAACGGCTTGTACAAAACGTACCAAAAAAGTTTGGGAAACTGCCGGAACTTAGGAGTGAAAAAGACTGGTGTTTCGAGCGAAGGGGCCCCGGACTGGAACGTGTCACTCGGACGGGAAGAGCCTTCGCCCAAAATTTCACTTTTTCTACTCGTAATTTCCTGCAGTTTTCCGACCTGTTTGGTTTTGTACAAATAATAACGATGATGATAATAAGAACAACAAGAACAAAAAAGACCTATGAACAGAGAACAGAGAATAACAAGAACAAAAACAATATTAAGACGTGTAGAAGACAGGGAGAGCATGTTTAGGATACTGGTGGGATGTTAGTGGTAATGCTCGTATCTCTTCCCTCTGTGATCAGAGCTCGACCCTTGTTCCATACAGTTTTCTGATAAAAAAAAAAGTTAACTTGCTACTTAACATATGAGGAGAAAGTTGTCCAGCTTGACTCTACCTATATAGAGCTACTGATTTTCTTCGGATACTCTGACCCCATAAGGGATGACCCTCCCTGAACATCATGAGAGAAAAGCTCGGACAGCTAATAGGAAAAAATAGGCTTCCTAAAATGAAGGAAAACGTGGATGATTGGCTTTACAGCAGAAGCAATTCTAGATAGAGATTCTGACCGAACTTTGCCAGATGCAGACCGAATGGAGTTTCGAATAGCTGGATGCGTTCAATCCAGGACAAGATCATGGGTAAACCACAAAGTATTTATCACTTATAGCTGGTAAAATCCAGAGTAACGAAACAATGTTTACTCTATTCAAAGTCCTTTTTCTATAGCTTGGCTTTCCATTACAATACAAGGGATGAATAAATTCAGTGTTGAGACTTGTTCTTGACCGACATAAATCTTATAAAATGAACTCAGTTTCGTGAAACAGCTTCCAAACTAAGGTTCGCAGTTAGTTACCAACAATCAAGTCATCCTTCGATTCCTTCGTTTCTTCTGTATAGCTATAGTAGTTGAAACGTTGCCTTTGATCTCAATAACGAAAAGCTAATAACGAGCATTGGAAAATAAGAATAGAAATCTTGATGAGGAACAGTATAATTTAAAAGGCTGTGAGTTAGATTACGAAAAAGATAAAGGGATTGGCCAACCACACCTTATAAAAGGCACGATTTCAAAATGGAGAGCACAAGTGAAATAAACTGGCACAGAGAGAGTTTGTTCGTCTCGTGTGATGTGGAACGTAATCTACGCTGCACCTATACAAATTAAATTGACCAGTGTAGAATACCAGCGGAAACCTGGGCTTTGGTTAACCTGCATGAATTGTTATTGGCTGAAGGTTTTTACGACAACCAGTCATAGTTCGAGCTGGTTACCCCTGAACGCAGTCGTGGAACAAGCATGTTTTGCTGGTAGAACCCTTGAGGGGGTCCAGAGATGACACCTAGAGACCTGGTTAAGATTAAAATAAGGACTATCAGGCATTGCACTTGATTAAATTAAATAGAATCGAAATTAAGTGAAAGTAAATTTTCTGTTATCAGAATTATGCATTTTAGGACTCATGTCAACCAGGACCGATTGGGTAATACGCGGAGATCCAATAATAATTGGTTAGTTCTTAAAATTTATAATTCGATTAAGATATCCGGCTTCGGTGTTAAAACTCACTATATGGACTTACAACCGGTATCTACTTATTAACGGCTTAGGAGAAGCGGAAACTTCTAACAGAAAAGTACAGTCAGAGACAGCAAACCTAAATAATCAAAATACTTCAACAGGAGGTTGAGCTCTGTAGGCGAGCGGTCTAATCACCCTTAGGTGTTGTGAAAGGTTTTTGCAGCTTATTTACCCATTTAAACCCATCTCCCGCTTTTGTTTTCTTCTTCATCAATCTAGTTATCATGCTCAAAGCGCTAAAATTTCAACGCGAGCGACTACAAATCGTAAATGTTTACCATTTGAAAGAACGTTTTTCCTGTCAACATGTCTCCTTTCGGCGAGTCAAATCTTCCGGTGTTAGCCATTGAGAAACTGTCGGAAACCAGCCCCAACAGGAAAGTGTTTATTGAGATGACCGTAACGCCTTTATGTCCAGACGAATTCCCTTATGTTAACCCTCGAGGTTTCATGAAGGGAGAATTTCGTGATTAACCTACATTGTGAAGGTCACCTCGTAAAACTGATTTGACTTCGTCCGGTTTCCGGACCGCTGCCCTATCGGTCGAGGTATCGAATCTACTTGGAGCAGTCTATAATACAAAACATAATCCGAATAACAGCATCTTGAACATTCAAGATTCGAATGAAATTGAGACGCTAGAGTGAATCAGTCATCAAGTCATTATCAGACTAATTGAATCATATCGTCTGATGATCAATTTGAAATAGAATCGAAATATCAGGGATTCACTCTATCGTCTTGATCTGACACGAACCTTGAGTTTTCAAGATGCTATTATTCGGATTATGTTTTGTTGTATATTTTTTTCAAATCGTCGACTGGTATTGGCTTCAGGGTGCAGTAGTTTACTTGCACGAGGGATTGATCTCGCGACAAGTTAACACTTAGTCTAGTCCAGTTTCAGACCCCCTTCCTGTGTGGCCAGAAAGGGTGTCTGGAATTGGACTACGCTTGCCCGAGAGGACTCGCCGTGTTTCGATTTCTATTTGAGAATCATCCTGTTTTCTACACTGGTCACAGTTAACAATATTAATTTCATGCAATTTAAGCTATTAATAACGGAAAATTATTATTCGAGTTCGGTGACGGAACTGTTTTAAAATTTTCCCGTAGATTTCAAAACTGGCTGCATGTTTCAAGTCCAAAATTGAACAGGGAGCTTGCTAAAAATGCCAAAGGTGGAGAGGGGCACCGGTGTGGCAGATCGTTTCTTTAGATTATTTTAAGATTGTTGGAGTGAGTTGGTTTTTTTTGTGTGCATTGCTAAGTATGGCGGTTTGCGATAGTAGAAATTTTAACGAAACTCGACGAAAATAATTCATGAGTAAAGTTTTTTCGTCATATCTAAAGCTAGGAAGTACTATTATTCTACTTCATCGAATGAGGTCGTTCTGAAGACTCAGGATTTCAAAATTATCCGAGGGAATTTTAACTTGCTCTGCGCTGACAGAAAATCCTTAGGGGATCGCTTAGTATTTTATACGTTGGCGCCATTTCGTCTCGGGGTGTTAAGATTTATTTATTTACCTGCAAATAACGCCCTACATAAATCCAATTGTATAGCGTTGCATAATGATTTACGGGGAAATCACGAGTGTCTTTGAAACTATCCAAACAAATCATAAGTATCGAAACTTTGTTTGGTTTGTGTCATTGAGAAAATATGCCCACGTGCCCAATTTCTTCCCTGATTCCTGAGTAATTGATAAAGCATGAGCAGCCGATCTGTATCTGATTTACAAAGCGAGCTGCAAGCTATCCGTAGTAAATCAGATACAGATCGGATGCGAATGCTTTATCTTGCTTATCAAACTGACGCATCTAAATAGCCATGTTTTCAAATTATTTTTCAAGTTGGAGTGGTTTTAACTTAGTGAATTGAGGAAAAAATTTATGTAAATCAGGACGATTCTGTATCCGATTTACAGATGTTGATTAAACATTCATTTCTTTTGAATTTTCCTCATGAATTATTAATGAGTTTAAATATATTGTCCCTAATTCCCAATTAAAAACAATACAGTATCCAATGTAACGAATTTGATTCTGGCTAACGGCAGGATTATTTTACCCTGACTAACGCCGGGTGATTTCGCCCGTCGAGGTAAGATATCTGGACAGGAAAGAGTTAAGGTGGTCTTACACGTTGTAGTTACAAAAAATGACTTTTTGGAAATTTATAAATTTTGGACCTCTATCATATGCGCTTTCATGCTAACATTATATTTTTTTCGTATCTGAGTTCCTAAAAAATATTATGAGTGAACTATGAGTGAGTTATTAGGAGTGAACCTAAAAAATATTATGTGTGACTTATACACACCACAGGGCAACTCTATCAATTAACTCTGCACCCCTATATTTTCATTCATCTATAAATGGCAGTAAAATTTATACACTATATTCCTTTAGGTAAGTATTTTTTTAGGTTCACATCATAGATAGGTCTATTTAGTATCCATTAAAGCTGTTCAAGAAATCATTCATAGTTTACTTTGGCTCCCATCATTTTTGGCGTAAACACCATATTTTACTCCATAGGGGGTCATTCCTCGGTTACTATGGCAACAACAAGTGTGTAAGTGAGTGATTTTTTCTCAACCACCCATATTCTACAATATTAGAGTAAAAAATGAAGGAAAAGGACTAAATTAGGAAAAAAAGTTCTCAACGTGTAAGACCACCTTAAATACTGAAGACTGCCTTCACATCTCACCCATACCTTACCTACACACCTACACCTTACCTATGCGTAGATTCGTTTTTAATTGTGAACAGCTGTTAGTGAGCGGAGGTAGATTCGAGATCGATCCAAAAGTAGACATGGATCGGATCAGTTTTAACTAGATCGCTCTAAATGTGAACGCTGGCGTACCGTAGTAGGCAAATTATGAAATGACGACATCTTGTCCGAGTAAGGAGTGTGGTATGAGGTTGCATAATGAATACGAATAAGTCAAAATGGGGGTGTTGGTGGCACAGTGGTAGTGCACGTGTCTCTCTCACCTCTGTGACTAGGGTTTGATTCCGGCTCCGTGTAGTCTTCTGATTAAAGTTACCTTGGTCACGTGTGAGGAAAGTGTTGTCCAGTTTGATTCCACGAACATCACAGGTTTTCTCCGGGTACACCGGTTTCCTCCGGGTACACCGGTTTCCTCCTGTAGTAACGCTGGACCCTTGAGGGATGGCCCTTACCGGACCTCTGGGGAGAACAGCGGAGTTTAGCGGGTAGGGTTATCCAGTATAAATAAAGGAACTTTACTAAAAGGCTAGAAATTGAACACAACATGAAGACTAAGGGATCGTTCGTTATTCATGGCCAGTACTCATTATTCATGCCGGGGTAGGTACCGAAGAGAAATGGAATACAGAATAATTTTTTTTAATTATCCAACCTTGAAAATGATTAAATTTACCCAACCAAACCAATAGGTTTAGCTGTTGTCTACAAAACCGCTTATAATTAAAATAAGCAAAACCTGTGTTTTATATTGTACCACTGTTACTGTTACTGTTACTATAGAATATAACACTGATTTATTTCTCTCCTTTGCTTCGTGTTGAAACTGTTACCCAATATTCAATGGGCAAAGAGAAAATCCAAATCTATTGACCAATCTATTGACCAAAATACCAATCTATTGCTACCCAAAATTTGGTTTACTCAACTCATTTCTCTTCGGTGCCAACTCCAAACATTAATAACGAACGCTTCCTAAAGTGACGTAAAGTAAACTTTAGACAAGTAAGTCTATTGAATATTAGAAGGCAAAACGAAGAGTTTTACGTAAGCGGCTGATCTCTGTAACGTAATCGCTGACCGGTGTTTCAAAGGATAGTACTAAAAAAATACAACGAAATACTGCAAAAAAAGTGTTCGTATGATATGAAACAAATATATGTGTTTAGTCAGGAATATTTTAAAGAGGAAATAACCTCGTCATTAATCCTGCGTACTCTCTCGCTTTCTAATTTTCTACTTGGCGTGACAAAAAAAGCAAGAAATTGGGGTCGGTATATGACTCATAATACATACTTAAAATGATATTTCACTATGTTAACAATTCAACCAAAATTAAACAGCCTCTACTCAATTAAATTTATTTTTCCCTGGCCAAAATTTATTAAAGTGTATATGAAATGAAAATTAAGTTTTTCATATATGAAAGAGCTCTTGAAATTATAGCGCAACATCTTTTACACTTTTTCCATATCTCACTTCGTTCTTGAGATATTAAGATTTATATGATATGTAAATTACACTTCGCATACGTATGTAATGAGTAATACAAAAAACATACATATCTTTGAAATTATTCGATCAAATCACTCGAAACTTTGTTTAGTTTTACGAGGCAAGTGCATCCACAGTTTCATGTGACATGTAACAATGTTGCTAATGTTACAACGACTCGTTATACACCTGACGTATGCAAAGTGTATCTTAATATCTCAAGAACGACGTGAAGTATGTGAAAAGTGTAAAAGATGTTGCGTTATGTAAAAGAGTTCTTCCAGATAAAACAAACTTAATTTTCATGTTACTGGGCACTTTAAAAGGATTTCCACGAGGTCCTTTAGAACGCCAGAGTGATTTACTGCAATCATGTCACCAGAAACGATAAGTTCACAATTATCCTACACTGCCGAAGTCAACGGAAAAGTTGACTCGAGCTGGATTTGAACTCGCACCTTCGGGAATCTGGTCCGCCTCTTTACCTGTTGAGCTATCGAGCCTACAGGAATTGGAGGCGAGTTAATATCCAACTTAAGTGCACGTGATATTTTCGTGATAACTTAACGCTATCCACGAGGATGGACGTCCAGTGTGAGTGTTTCAATTCTGTTTCAGAATCATCCTCAGGGTAATTTAAAACGATAAATTCATGAATTAACTTTTTCAGGTGACTTCGGCAGTGTAGGATAATTGTAAATTTATCGTTTCATATATATTCGTTATATATTCTGAAATCGAACGTCATCAGAAAAATCCATTTATTTCCTTCACGTTGAAGACTGAACGGCAAAACAGAAAAAATGAACTCCCCGCCAAGAGACAGAAGCTGTAGAACTAAATTCCCCACCTGCTATTAATTCAACCGATCGAATATAATGGTTTTTAACGTCTGTACTATTTAATTCCTAATTAAATTCATTTTTCCAAAGAGAACATTGGCCTCAACTCAGTTCTTGCCAGAATCGTCTTTCAACACTTTCTCACCTCAGAATTATTTCATGCAGTGATTGCAGTAAGAGTGATAACGATGCCAAAACGTAGTAATGAGAGCAAGCTCGAACCGCTTTCAGATCGATCTATAACAGATGTGAACGCTCCCTCCTCCTAGCGAACTCGGATCGATTTTGGATCAACCTAAAGTAAATCGATCTAAAAGCGAACTAAGTGTGAACTATCGGGACTTAATGTGTCACACCCCGCATACACCACATGGCATAATGATTTATAGGAAAACTTGGAATATTGTTGAAATTTTTGTATAGGGTTATTTGAAATTGTTCATGTGGGTGTATTTGTCCCATGAATTCGTCTAACTAAACAAGGTTTCGGTTGATTTCATTGAATAATCTGTAAGACATTAATCATTTCCCAGAAAGAATGTGACGTTTACAGGTTTACATATCTGAGAGATCTGATTATCTCAAGGCTGAAGTGGGCTATGGTTTTAACACAGCGAAAACTGTGAAGATTGAACTATCTTGTAATGAAATACGGTTGTCTCTCTACCTGGATGCTGTTGTCTTGTTATAGTATCTTAATTTAGTTGCCAGAAGGTCAAGATAAAATGATTAGTTGTATTGTAGAACATTCTAGTTTATTTCCTAGGGAGGGTATGACGAACATGTAACTGACACCTAGTAATGCTGCATATAGAAGAATCATGTACAAAAATAAAAATCAAACCAAACTTGAACGAGAGGTATCTGTACCTCGATAGCGTTCAGAAAGTTAAAAGGTTAGTGGATTGCCTAGTAGAAGTAGGAAAATCTTGACGCTTCGAGCAGAGACCCTTTGGTCGAAACGTCGGAATTTTCCTACATATGTTCGGCAGTCTACCAACCTTTGAACTTTCTGCGGTATTTTATATGCTGCCTACGCAGCATCCTCCATTTTTAAATCCTCCTCGATGTTGCTGGCGTGCAACAAAACAGAAAATCATCCTAATTTAAGAATTTCTTTCAAGTAAGGTATCTTCTACTGTCCTGAGTTTATTCTTTTCCCATTGCATATAAACTTTAATGGTAAGAGATCATTGATAAGTTGCATCTTGACCAACCTACAGTCACTAGACATCCGCATTTGTTTCGGAAACGTTTCTAAAAAGTTATTTAAATCGACGTGCACAGGGTCAGGATAATTATCTAGGATTACTGTTTGGGGTGTGCTGGTCAGGTCGGGTTACTGTCGTGCAAATCAACTCCGGGAAAGATATAAAAAAACAGATATTTCGCTGGTACAGACAAAACAAGCTAGTCAATAAATGGTTTATTATGTAGCTCCGTTGAAATATACTCAAAAACTATAAATAAACGGTAGAACTCAGTGGTATGGATTATATAGAGACTGTAGTGGTTTTGGCCACTTAAATTTTTCACGCAATCTTTATCTTCGGTGACGGCCAACTTTTTTATGACGTCCCTGAAACTCGCACGGTTTTACAAATTTTAAAGATAAAAAACATACAAGATAAATAAACTTTGTTTAGGCGCGCTACCCACTTTAACAGCGTGATTATCTTCACGTCTCCCATACTGCGATGTAAAAAGTTGGGACTAAATAAAGGCTGGCAGACGAAATATATAATTAAAAGAGACTGACTATTTCCTACATGGCTGACAAAATATATGGATAAAAGAAACTAGTTCTCACATGACTTAGGATTTCCAACGTTTTGGTCCACTATAACTTATGTTCGTCTACGATTTTCAGTATTCAAACGGTTTAATTTTAAAATACTGATTTTTTTTTTCAAAAGGTGATTTCCTTAATGCTGGATTGAAGGAAATGTTAAGGACAAATTGAAAGCATAATCCTCCTTTAGATCGTAGTTGGGATTTTTCCACAACATCCCTTGAGTGGATTCAAAAACAGTTTTATTCTCAAATAACAGATTAAGTGGTAATTCTTGATTGGTACTAATATTCCCGGTAGAACATGCACGTCGTTGTAAATAAACTGCAATTTAGATAATATGTCGTTAAGGTAGCTTTGTATATCCCAAATAAGTCTAACTCAACAGAAAGCACATATTGTGTCTTACGAGGTCATGTCGAGATTTATGAATGCCAACATTTTTAATTTTTTATAATCAAACATATTTACTTTCAAAAGGCATTTATCTTGAACCTAAATTAGACTATTTTCTGTTGTCAAATTCAGAGCAAAATTCTCTTTTATTCACATATAGTTCGGATTTTTCCTCGACAGTCCTTAGGTTGATTTAAAAAGGTTTCATTCGCAAATAACAGATTAAATTGTAATCCTCTATTAATGCTACTAATCCGCAGAACAAGTTGTTAAAGTAGTGAACAAACAATTAATTTCAAATAGTATTTCCTAATCGTAGCTTTACGCATGCCAATGTCTACCTAAAGAAATCGCACATAATGGTGTTTGAGCTAATGTCAAAATTTATCACAAACTCTTCGAACATAGATATTGTTTTGGTTTGATCATTTTATCGTATCTGTGATCTCTTTCCGCATATTTCCGTCATTTCACCTCGTTAACCCATCACATCTTATCAGAACATAAACTTCCAGGGAACACGGAAAAATTGAAATCGAATGCGCAGTTAACCATTCCGTTTCATAGACGTCAAATTCGGTGTGAAATTTCAACAAGCTCAGTTGGTCGTAAGTTTACGCAAGCCAACGCAAGTCATCGCAAGTTGGCAGTCAAATGTGCTCGGCCAGAAGAAACTTCCAAACAACTGTTTGGGAAGCAAATGGTTAAGTAAACAATGACCGAAATTTGGTTCTTAAGGATAAAAAGATTTTGAATTCATTTTCATTCAACGTTTAATAGCCAAAGATCAAGAATTATTTTCTTTTCCCTTTAAACTAAGTGTTGCTTCAACGTTCTTCTCCCTTTTCCCTCACGGTTGGAACCACATGCAAAACGTTGAACATTCTTGTCGTTTTTCTGATCCAAACTAGAATTATTTTTATGTGTAAATGAACGAATTATTTATCAAATAAACAGGTTGTAAATCTAGATGACATTCGCATTAAATCCGGACCGAACGGGAAAGTTTAGACTTCAGAGACACTGAATAACTTCTTGGCAACTAGTCGCAAATGACGACCTGTGACAATCAAAGCAAAATGACAACCATTGTAAGTGAGTGTCTTTTGTCTGTTCAGTATATTCAGTACAATTTAACCCAAAGAAAATAGACATCTTTGAGAGTTCATGCATGTGTCCGCTTGGGACGAGTGCCGAATGAAATGTTTATGCGCGAATTATAATAGTTTTAATCCTTCTGTTTGAAAAAGAGGCTCGGTATTTCACCCTTCTTGACCGCTTCCTCAAAAGCCTGAAAATGTCGTTATTAATTGGATATCCCAGCACTTTTTTCGACCAT
Organism: Nanipora kamurai; assembly: GCA_036872915.1. Lineage (NCBI taxonomy): Eukaryota > Metazoa > Cnidaria > Anthozoa > Scleralcyonacea > Helioporidae > Nanipora > Nanipora kamurai. The sequence continues at coordinate 9,019 of JBAHVQ010062855.1, read as the reverse complement.
TTTATTTGCTTCCTTTTCGATAGGATTTTTTCGTCCGATTCTAAGGTTTCCTTGCCACAACAAAATGTTATTTATTTTCATCTCCCCAGGGCAATATGGCTTCGTAATTCGCATTCAGACTAAGACCCTTTGCTCCAGCGCGTTCCCTCACATTCACCTTCGTCTTGTTTTTCGTTCTTCTATTCGAATGGCGTACTTTTTTACCCTTAAGGACAGGATTACTGAGGGTCTGAGATCTCATGTAGTTTATTGCTTGTATGTCGGTCAAACGAGTATCGGACCACGTGGGTGTCTCAGACCTACTGGAAAAAACGTGCCCTAAGAATTGTCTCGCCACATTATTTGCCACTTGGACACTCTGTTTCGCCGCACAGTTTTATTATTTTAACCTCTTCTAACCCTAGCTCTGAACTTCCCGTCAGAGAAAATCTTTTAATCCGAAAGTTTAAAAGGTCGTCTTATGCAAATATGAGCTCTTTTCCGCTTTTCATGCTCCGATAGTGGAGTTCGACCCCAGAAGTGAATCATGGGTAATCAGAACAAATAACTAAGGGAAAATTGATCCGTGACCGCCACGGGTCAGGTACTTCTTTTGAATTTTGTCTTGATTACCAAAGATTCTCTTCAAGGGCCGAACTCGTCTATTCTGCAATCTTCTGTAACCTTTCAATTCTATGTTTTTCTTATGTCTTTCTCGTATTAATCTGTATCAATCTTGTGTTTATAACCTTTTTATCTTTTTTGTCCGACCTGTACGCCTTCTCTTTTGGACTTAGCAGAAAGTGCGATTGCATAATTATAAAGTCTCGACTAATCGTCTTTTAAATTACAAAATATACCAAAAGATTTTATTCTTTTAAGCGAGTATTAAGATACTCACTGGGTTTTTAAAAAGGTACAATGAAATTGTTTTTACTTGATACTTCAGTGAGTCCTTTATAGTGGCAATATTTATTGGCTTTATTTTCTGAATCGCCAATGATATACATGTACTTCTGATTCATTGCTGTCATGCTTGCTGCAGTATATGGTTGCTTTGCTAAAATTTGTCAGTTACTTTTTCCTTAGGCTCACCAGTAACCGTTTAAGAAAGTTCTTCTATCTTATTAACGAAAAAAGAAAAAACTTTTATGCACTGCACAACTCAATCAGCTGGTCCGGGCCATCTCTCGTGGGGCTTGGGCCGACTTGTTCAACGGGCGATTAGCTTTAATCCAGGATTAGTGAAAACGTTGTGGATAAAATACTGCTAATGTAGGAAAGAATGTTCAAAATTTTCTGTTCATATATTATGTAAGTTTAGAAAGGTTTTATCCTAGAAAGTTTTAACTGAAGTCATCATACAGAACATATCTAATGAAGGAGCCGAATAAATTTTAACCCAGGATTAGTGGTAATCGTTCTTTGAACAACCGGGCCTTGAATTATTTTAGACGACATGGAAACGTTCGTCAAGCTCGTTGTTTCAGAACAACGATTTATGGACGCCAGAGAAGTCGAATTACCCCACACCTTTTGATGACCAGTAGTGTAACTATTGAGCTACCGAGACTCAGATGGTGAGTTAAGACGCAGGTGATGACACTGTTGTGATTAGTGAATCTGATGAGTGCAGTGACGTAGCGGGAGGGCAAGGTAGGGGCACATCACCCAAGGGACAGGCTGAGGTGGGAGCAAAAATCAGCCGTGAAGCAGGCGCAACATTCTTCTCCTGACCTAACGATTATTCTTATGTACATATGTGGTTTACCAAAACAGTTATATGGAAAAGTATATATATATATACATATATATACATATACATATATATACATATATATACATATACATATATATACATATATATACATATATATACATATACATATATATATATATATATACAAGTAAATACAAATAAGCAACTTCTCTTCGAGGCATAGGTGACATCCTAAAGGGACAAGGGAAAAACATTTTGAACAGACGGTCCGAGCTATTTACCAAATGTCGACATGTAACCAAACACTTCCTTTAAACTTTTGTTGCCTGCATATATGTGAATAATTAAATCATATCTGTCAGTTGCCTGATGATCGCCTGAGCGCGTGAAACTCGTAGCGACAGCAATATTTTGTCTTTTGTATTTACTTATTCGCTCTACCAGTAATGGTATTGAGCGCTCTATATTTTCATACCAACGCTGTAACCTTCGTGGTACTCATCATATATATATATATATACATATATGAATATGAACGAAGATCAACTCGAATTTTCAGATTTCTTTTTTAATGATTAAAAAGATACTACCTTAAATGAAATATTAGCAATATTTTCTCATCATTCGAATCTCAATGAATATGCGGATGGCGAATGGTAGAACCAAACCATGAATCTTGGTATATTTGGGCATTCAGCAGTCGAAATGAATCTGATCGATTAGGTCCAGAAAAACGAGAAATCAATTTTCCGTATATGGAAAACATTCAACCACTGCCGTGTTGAATTCGATTCAACTGTCAACTGATATGTCCAGCTGGATATTATATCGTTATTCGGCTGTCGTCTGTCGCTAATTTTCCTTTTCCTACGTCTTGGCGAACCGTTTTCGACTGGCATTAATATTACTCCGATCATATCAAAGTTTACTGACTTATATATATATATATATATATATATATATATATATATATATATATATGTACGGCTGACCTTCGTTGCCGAAGATGACTGTCTTGTATTTGGGTTGGGGTCTATCTTAACCAGGCTCTCTGGTGGGCAATCAAGCCCGCTCTTTTACAGTCTGCCTCACTTTCCTGTAAACAAACATTTATGTAAGTTATCTAGCCGGAAACAAGGTTAAATTTATTGGCAGACACAAGCCGTTTTTTACTTGAATATTTCGTCCGGGACAGTGTATCCACAGGGACGCCGGAACTGGGGGCAGGGGGCAGTTGCCCCCTTTGCCTTTTGCTGGCGGGTGCAAGGAGAGCGAAAGTGCCCTTCAAGTCTAAAGAGTATTGTATAAAACTTGATGGAAACTTTCAAAAGCAGAGTGCTAATTAATGCCGAAAAAATGGGCAAAATATTTGTTAAAAATGACGAGATGTACTGGTAAGAGTTCGATTTAAGATCTTGATATTTTGTTTCAAAAAAATTTCGGGGAAAATGCTACTGACTGCCAAATCTGCCGTCGTTTCTACATGTTAAAACTTTTGTACGTGCCCTTCCATGAAAGTTTGTCCCCCTTACTCTTTTCTCGTTCCGGCGTCCCTGTGTATCCAGGCTGTCTCGGTTCACCAAATATACTATAAAATACTTTATCACCAAAAATACTTTAGTCGAAACCAACTAGTCGGACAAAATATTATTGTAAAGAAATTGAAATAAATTCTTCATTTTAATTTGTCGCTCGCATTTCACAGGTCAGACACCTGCGAGCCACACGGACTGATATGGTTTATTTTTTATTTTTTCAAAGCAACTTAAAAAACCTGAGGAAGCAACAAAGCTTGTCTTTTAACATCTCTTAGACTGGAGTAGAAAATTTTGACTGCCTCGCAAACCGGCCTTGCCGACTTTAAATCTTCACAGTTGTATGCAAAGCGAAACATTAGTTTGTCAGCCCAAGACTTATGTAGTACAGTTTGAACCACAAACTTTTCACAAATTGATCAATTTTATGTGTATTCTTACCATTAAATCCTTCATTCCGTACTTTTATTTCCTAAGTAGCCATTTTTGGAACTGATTTGTCAAACAAACTTTCCAAAAACTGATCAATGTTTACCCACCATGTTTTTAAATTTGAAAACTGGCTTATTTCACAACTTAAGGATCATCATGGTTTTACCAACAAAGGAGTCGGGGTCGTGTCGTATTCAGTAGTGGAGAGCGTCACGATCTAGTAAGAATATTCCATCGCTTACGATCTATGGAAAACCATATTGACAGAATCGTTAGCCGAAGCATAAGAAATGAATAAATCAGTCATATTGCTTGTTCTCAGCATTGCGATTGGTTTATTCTTCCCTTTCTGCTTGTGCCTCCGACAATCTAGTTTTCATTAGATCGTAAGCGACGGAGTCACAAGCGCAATCCGAAGAAAATGGAAACCTTCTGATTCTGGTGACTCCGATTCCTTCCACCTCACAACTCCAATCACGAGTCCGTTGTTAATTTTCACCGTAGGTCGTAAGTTCCGGTTACGATTTCACCTCTGACCCCGTCGCACGTGAGAAGCAGCATTTATGGTCTACCATTATTAGACCACGAGTAGGTGGCGGGCTCTCCTCGTCCAAGCGCGCTTTTCATTTGGTCGTTGCGATGGCTGCAAACGGCCGGGCTTCAATTTCCTTTTGCCGTTTTGGCATGTGTTCATCTGTCAATTCGTCTGTTATCAGCCCGAGCAAATTAAAAGGAAGGCCATCTGGGGACTGAAGGGAGTCGACGTCTGTGGTTGTTTGAGCTGGCTAAAGTTGTCAGTTAATGTTTTGAGATCGTTTGACTATGCTTACACGGATGTGACATTTTCAGTTAGCTACAGCCTCGGTTAGTTCAAATACGGTCGTTAGTTTGTTGTGCAGAAGAATCTACGTTTCAGCCGCTATGGTACAGTTTGATGAGAATAAATATAACATTTATGATATGCCTGGGAGTGGATTATGCACCTAGCTAATTTGGGGCATTTAGCCTTTTCCGGTCTGGACATACTTGCTTTTATTTTAGCCTGGTGAATTTACTACCACATGTACGATTGTGATCCATGGAAAATATCCGATTTTAGCGTGAGAGACTACTGCCATAGGTTTGACTTTTAATCTTATTTCACTGTAAATTCACTTTTATTCGATAAATTTACCTTCCTTTCATCAAAACGTCAGATACTTTTCGTAAATGTATGCACCAATGTATACGATATGATCAGACATGCATCAATTCCAACCATATGAGACATGCTTTGTTATTGAAACATGACATCCGATTTGGGGTGTTTTGGCGGCAATTTAAAAGTGATTTCTTGAGTAAGATAAAAGTCTGTCCTAAGGCTAAAATTGATTAAATTTTTCTACCGATGACCACTGAACTCTCCTCTGCATTCAACTTAAACCAACATAAATTATAGTGGCTTGACTTCTGCAAGTTTTTCATTATACAAGCGTTATGTAATCTATCAGGCATTTTTGCTCTACATCAGAGAGATTAAGAATTGCGTATTCGCGGATGGCAAACCGCCACGAATCAATTTAACCTGGAGGACCTAATTCGTTCTGCTAAATTTTTCACCGCACACAATGCAAAGGAAGCACTTGAGATCATTGAGAACCTGAGCCAAATCCAGTAAAAATCGGATTTTGTATTCATGGCACTTTTGCAATGAACACTTATACTTATGAATTGGCAAGGAACTACTTTCTTGTCGAAACAACACTAGCCGTCAATGAGTCCGTTCAATATACTATATAATCCATGTAATGCCTTGTAAACAAATCGAAAATTGGCAATATGGTAAATTCAAATTGGCAAGGTGTCTGCTTCAATTTGTCAATGTTCAATTTACTTGGTGAGAGGACTCTGATCCCTAATGTTTCCGAAATGATTTTTATATCAGAAGCACACATTCGATAACATGATCACCTTGTTTAGTGTGTAAGATTACATCTATTTTTAAAATACGGTGTACTTAAACTTGGCCTTGCCCTTGGTCAAATTCTTAAAATTGCTTAAGGGTTTTCGCAAAGGCTAAAAGGCGCTCGATGCTGGATGTCCAACAGACGCACGACGAGCCAGGCAAGGCGAGATGTACTCAACCATGACTCCAAGGTTCTTGATCCTTTACGTATTTTTATTTGTATACTTTCCCTTAGACGTGAATGCCAAATCCCTGGTGTCCAAAAATGACAATCTCCGGCAACAAAAGGACAAGGTTAGTGTGAAATTTAGCTAAATAATTTGCAATTTTTATAAATTAGTTCGGGTTATCAAACAGAAGTGGCAATCTAATATTTGTTGAACAGCTTCAAACCTAAATCATCTACGATTTCACTTGCTAATTAGCTTCTTTATTTACTTCCTTCCTTGGTTTATTTCCTTCTGTTTGCTTACTAGTGTATATTTTATTTGATTACGATAGTTTTGGCTCATAAAACCGTAGGTCGCATATTTGTACATGTTAGGTGTAACTCCTTTTTTTTCGTTACTGAAAATGGAAAATGAAGGTTGCTTTTCGTCAAAATCTGATCACAACTAAACGGGATCTTATTTGCACGTGGTTGATGGTGCACAAAGAGCCATTTTAACGAATTTCACATATTCCATTTTTCTTCTCTTCTTGCTAAACTCAAGTTTTTTTTATCTTTGGGAAATGAAACACAATTCTGTTGAATATTCTGAGACTTTGATTCTAAAAGACCAACCTTTGTACAAGTAAGATACGTTTACAGCGAACAGTTAGCAATGAAAATTAAAGCTGATGAAAAATGTATTTTAAAACGTATAGTTGTCATGTGTATCAACGTTCCACAAGCCTTTTCACCAATACACCCATACGCCTTTACGCCGATGTTCTGTCGCTAAACAGTTAAACTGAATATCAAGTCTGTTACCTGAAGTTCAAAAACTCGTGAATAATTGATGAGCATTCCAATCGAAGATGGTTTCCCATTCACGAGTAAATTCGTCAGGCGTTATCAGTCAAAACCAGAGAGGAGTAAATTGCTACAGGCATATTATAAGAATTCTCAAACATAACTAAATTAAAACTAAGAATGTATAAGGTTGGAGTTAATAAAATCACTCAATCTGACCATCCAACTCTTTCATCAGACGAACATTCATTCGGTACTTACAACCACGGTTAACAGATTGTCAACATCTCCATCAAATCTAAGCCTCGTTTTGGTGATAGCAAAGTGGGAGTGGCTAGTGGAAGTGGGAGTGAGGTGTCACAAAGCTCGAATTTGCCAGAGGCTACAGCCATGCTTCATCCACCCATGATACAAAGCATCAATACAAGCACTTGTAGTTAGGTGTCTTATATACTCTTATTACAAATACATACATGTATACTTACATACATACATATATATATATATATCTGTAGTTATATATATATATATAAACAAGCATGTGTAATTTCCCGGTAAGCAGAGCGCTCAATGCGAAGCTGCAGAGCTTTATAGTAACAATTTATTGGAGATCATCTAATATTTACAGCTTGACGACGAGCTGTTACTCAATATTGTTACTATATATATATGTATATATATATATAACATCAAAATCAAAATAAAAAATTAAATATTTCAATTTAATACGTTTCGGGGCTCAGCTCCTTGCTCAGAACTGAGGATAGTTGAACTGAGATAGAAAAAGTATTTAATTTTTTTTATTTTGGTTTTGATGTTTTGTAGAAATATAGAAATGTTTTCCTTTTGGGGGAGCTGGCTCTGCTACTTCATACATACATACATACATACATACATACATACATACATACATACATACATACATACATACATATATATATATATATATATATATATATAACTACAGACGGAATATATGAAGTAGGAGAATGAACTCGGGTAGAGAATAATGTTAGACACAAGTCACTTCGGCCTGTAGAACAGTTGGTAGAGCGTCGGACCAGTAAACCGAAGCTCGCGGGTTCGAATCCCAGCCGGGGCAAGCAGTGCCGAACTGGCAGGAGGAGCGAGAGAGCCATGGCCCCCTGTGAAGACTTTTAGAAGGGAGGCGCCAAAAATTGCACGAAATTCACTGAATTTGAAGATTCCCACCGGATAATTCTATTCGGCAGATAAAATGTATGTTTGGTTTTTCAATGCTTCGATTCACTAATTGAAACGTATGCACAGTGATAAGAACGTCGTGCCAGTTCTCAGAAGATTGCAAGTTCGAGTCACGCCTGGAGCTCACGGTTCGGTTGTTCAGAAGACAATTAGTTGAACCAGGATTGAAAACTTTGTGGATGAATTACTGCTAATGTAGGAAATGATCTTTGAAAGTTTTCTGCTCGTGTATCACGTAAATATGGAAAGGTTTTATTCAGAAATGTTTTAACTAAAGTTGTCAAATAAAACATGTCCGACAAAATAGCCGATTAAATTTTAACACTGACTTAGCGGTAATTGTCCTTTGAACAACCTGGCCCGGAGTTTCTCTGAGCCCTTGTCTGATGACGGTTTGAACAGAAGATATATCAGAAGCCGAGTGAACAATTTAGTTTTTACTGATACGGTGATTCGCTATAAATAAAGGCACCAAGAATAATTTGAGACCAATTCCTTTGCCAAACGATTATACACATTATTCACCATAACATTCATTAATAATAGCATATATTTAAACGAGGGTCCCCCAAGGTGGGTTTCCCTTGCCGCTCCCCAAGAAAATTGCTATTTTTCCTATACTTGTTCACCCTAGGGAAGCCTCGTAAACAGTCGTCACCAGTCACCTGGACTGACCTCATAAAACTCATTTTCCGGATTTCCATTTTGAGAAATATATTAACAACGAGGGTTTGAAGGCGTTTACAAACAAGGACGACTGTGGTACAGATCTCGTCATCTTAATTCTTTATGGTGTTACATAAGCCGAAATATTTATCGCTGTGTTCCCTCGTTGTAATTTACCTTGTTACCTTTCTTATCCGAACCCACTGGAGACCTTCAGAAATCGATTCCAAAGAGATATTGATACCTCGTACAGAAATAACAAGAAAATGTGTTTTGATTTGTGACAAATCCCAAGTCTGTAGGGTGTAAAATTCCACTATACGAGCCACTGACGCTTTTTTGCATTACAGTTTTAAATCACTCTCATAATTTTGCACAGCCCTAACTACAGTCATAAAAAGACTTATTTTTTATGTTAGTTGGATTATTACTCGAGCTAAAGCGAGAGTCATAGTTTCGGCTGGTTTTTTTTTTTTTTTGTGCAAGACGGCCTGTCTGAATTTTGACCAATCATAGGCACATGCGATTAATTGCTGTCATCTCATTGGCACTTTGATCACATT
>JBAHVQ010062311.1:0-28006 GCA_036872915.1 Nanipora kamurai | reverse complement strand
AACATAATATTATTATTTGCTCTATCTGCTTGGTATTGAGCCCTCTTTGCATTTCGTAAACCAAAACGTTCACGTATGTATATATGTATGTATACCATACCATATATATGTATGTATATGTATGTATACTATACCATATATATATATACTGTATAATTATGGTGTACATAGTACTTTTGCAAGTGACACCACTATTCATAATAGATAAAAGTATAAATAGAAATAAATAAAAGAAAATAAAAGATGAGAAAAGTCACAGCAGGAATTGCAAGTGTAAATGGGCCTTGACAAGGATGTTCAGTATACTAATATGCCAAAAATACTGGTATTGAATCCTATATTTGTAATTTGGGATGACTTTGATGAATCCTTTAAAGAATGAGAGAACGAGAGAATCTATAGAAATAGCAAGAAATCCAATAATTTGACAAAAAGGATAGCCACTGAACAGCACATGGATGGCTCTGTTTGGTTAATTCTTTTATTCAGTTGTCTTTAGTTTTAGTTAATTAAAATTGGAGTGTTGCAGTCTTCCATGATTTCTAATAGTTGTTTCACATATATGACGTGAGCCAACGGGCCATTGGCAATTGCTCTGACGAAGTCCTGAGTCAACAGATTGAATGCTTAGCATTAAAATATAACATGGTGTTCCACAAACTATATGTAGTATATTGATATGACTTTTTCAGTCACACTGATATATGGAATTTTTTGGTATACCAAAATTTTGACTGCAAGAAAGTCATCTGAGAGACTGAGACTAAATGATTATGAATGTACTGGTATATAACCCTTAATTTATATTCTAATAGTTTTACAGTAGTTCTTGTTTCACATCAATTGCATCCCTTGTAAGCATGTTCCTTTGCAAAAGTGTAACAGACGAACAATATTATAACAGTATTATAGCTATATTTTGATATTCACAGAGATTAGAATTTATCAAGGGTTTTAAGGTGGCAAGTTTTTAAGTATTAGTTCAATAGTTTGGGTTTTTTCATGGTTTTGTAAATCCAATAAAATGCAACTTTACAAGAGGTCCAAAAACCAGTATACTGGTATAATTTTCCTGGTATACTGATACTGGAAATTGCTCATACCAAACATTCTTAGGCCTTAAGAATTTTTGCTATTTTTCTGACCCAACTTGCACCTTCTATTAATTTAGGGTCGGAATACCTGGATTACAGTATGCATAACTTTCACATAAGACAAAAATTTACCCTTGACTAAACATTTTAAACAATGACAATAAAGACTAAATCCAGTGTTAATGTCATATATTCACTGCAAAGTGTGTTCTCTATATTATATCATATTTTTGGTCCTTTTAAGTTCGAGAAAGTTGAAAGGTGCAAGGGGTGAATCACTACTTCAAAAAATCTCCTACACCTTTGCAAAAAAATCCTTAAAAATCCCCAAATCCCTGCAGATCCTTGAAATCCTTGGAAATCCCTAAAAAGCCTTGAAAATCTAAAATTCCCTAAAAATCATTGGAAATCCCTACAAATCCTTGGAACGATTTGCAAAATCCCCAAACTATTTGCTGATCCTGGGCAATATTTTATGGAAACAAAATGTTTCCTAAATTGCAAAAGTAATACTTACATTAATAAAGAAGACTAGTGGTGGTTTTCCAAACAGAACTTCATTGACCCTATTCATAAATGGCCGCCAAAGTAAAATTGTTTTATATGCATATAAATTAGCTCTTATGAACTCGTTTTCATGAACCAAATTGAAAAGAATTTTTACTCTAAAACAAGGTCATAAGGGCCATCCGCCATTTATGAATAAGGTCTATTAAAGTAAATGGTTTGAACCTGGGAGAATCATGGCATGTTTGTGGAAGTTTTGACTTTGACCTTTTGGCTCTGAAGATGAAAGCCGCTAAGGCTGTCGAATCGTCAGTCATTTCTACCATTTTCTACCAACAGTCTTTCTCAAGACTACATTAACCTGGACTATCAACTTCCACAAACATGTCAAGGTCTATTAAGTAATCTAAAGGACGTAAATCTGTCCGAAAAGCGCGTACCGATAACAACCAAGTCAAAAATCATGACTTGTGAGGTATGGTTTTAACGAATGGGTCACATTTTCATGACTAGAATTGGGACGATGGCCTAGTACGCCATGACTCCTGGAAATTGTAATTGGCAAAGCATCGAAATCCCATCCTTCGAGGGATGATGGGGTACATTAAAACTTACCTGGAAATCGTTATACCTGGTTATAAGTTTTTCTTCATCTATAATGCACCCAGATAACAGTATAAATATTAAATTTGTCAAGACGAAGTCGTAAATTGACTGATCTCGGCTCAAACGGCCCAAGGACACTGGGGAACACTGGGTACACGTTGATCACCTACTGCCGGGTACCAGTGTCGGGATAGTTCAATGTTCCCCGCACGGCAAAATGGCGGTTCAGTTTTAGCGTCCGTTGGATACGAAAGTCGATATCACGATGGATTCAATGACGGACGATGATGCTAGTCTTCCTATTGATTTTAACGGAAGGTATAATATGAAATTTTCGGTTTTTATAACTGTTTTAACTTTGTAAGTCAGCATTGTGGCTTTTGAGTGCTAAACGGCAAAGGTACGAAATGAATACCCTGTTACCAGCGCTAGCAACAGTCTTTGAACATCACAGAATGATTGTGAAAGCACAATGTAAAAAAAAATAGGTAGCTTAGCATTGATTCCGTTGGCTCAAGGCCTAACCGGGACCTCAAAGATGTAATGTTTACATTTTAAATTTCCAGTACGCAAGTTCCACGGGCTGTGGATACGGACATGTCGGCACTCGCATCTGCGAACGAAACTGATGTTGCTGGTAAGAAATTTTGTTTTTGCTTTGAACTGAAGTTCGGAAGAAGTGTATGATATCTACCATTGACTCACAATAATTTTACCTTTCTGTACTTGTCAGGCGGTCATTTTCATATTTTGCATATTGTAATTGTAAACAAACTGTCCGTACTGCTTGTGCCAATACACTATATTATTAAACTTAAGTTGTTTTATCCGCTGGTACCCTAACTCGATGCCTTAATCGTAACTATGCACTAGCGAAATGTGATAGTTTATTACATAGTCAACGATTTTCTTGTAAATAACAACGGTTTATCATAACGTACGTTGTTTATAAACTTAGGGAGATTTTCAGAAGTGCAGACGATGAAAGATCACGAAATGGTAAGTCTACTTTAATTTAAACAAATGCAACGCACGAGTTTTTATTAAAATACATTTCCAGTGGAAATTAAAAATTATACTACTTTAACTTCTTGAGTTGGTGACGGTCAAATCTACAGTGCAATCTGATATTATGTTAATTATATAATCAAAATAGAAAATGTGTGCATAATGTGCATAGAAACAAAGGTAAACAATGCAGCGTGACTTCCGCGGTCTTTTTTTCCCAACGATCAAATAAATTATTCCAATTTTTGTCAGCAAATTATGGAGAATTTTAAAAATATGAACTTTAAAGGGGCCTTTGTTCAGTGAGGTTACTTTAACTTCATGTATTTGTATGACTGACATTTTAAGTGATTCCTGTCAAAACCCTTTTAATATTTAAAATGAAATAGATTTTTATAAATGATAATTTATTACAGCCATGTGGTGTTTCTTTTATTAACAATAGACTTATGTTAAATTAAATGTTAATCCTTGTATACTGGTGTATACTCAACAAAAGATTAATATAGTATTGACATACCGTAGTTATTGTATGTGGGATGGCTTGGAGCTTTGCTTGATTGACGAAGTGTTGGCAGGAGTATTTTCTCAATGAAACAGAAGGCAGCTGATGTATGGAGGTCTATAATGTGGGTATAAAATCTAAGATATTGAAATTGTTGCCTTGTTGGTACTCTAAGTGTCACTTCATTTGTAGGGTTGTGTTATAATGTTCTATGTTCTGGTACTAGTTAAGTCCTAATCTATTTTATAAAACATGTGGCCAGACTGTATTGAATCATGAGTTATAAGGTCCATTATAGAATATAAGTGATATTCTGTCAGTCACTTGGTTTTTAATGTAATTAAATTGAATTTGGCTCAAAGAATCAAGGAACAACAACCACAGATTACAGCACCTTCGTAATTATTTATTTTATTTCTAACAGATGATTGTTAATCAATTTATAACAACCAGCTGTAATAAAACTAAACTTGAGTGTCAGAATATATAGGTTAGCTTACTAGTACTTGTGTGATCATTCCTTTCAACTTGGGGCAAGATTGATGCAGTTAGTCGAGCAAAAATTTTTGTGGTTATACAATATGGATTTCTTGTTCTTTTATTGGCATCAAAATAAATTATTAAATGAATTAATAAGTTAAAAAATAATTGATATACAATTAAATGAATAATGATGATCATGAATAGCCATAAGTAAAATGGTCTTGCAAAGGGCTGCAGAGTTTACTTTGGTAAGTTGATATTGTATAGGTGTATAATAGTGTATATATGTATATAATATATAATATAAAAGTGTATGGGTTACAGCAATTTCTTTTCAAGTTACATCAATTTCTTTTAAAATTCCTCAATCAATCACTGATATCCTCATCTTTGTGTGATCACACTGATGATATACTGTACATGTAGTGGCAGCGATTTAAATTTGAATGCACAATGCTGTCCAAAAACTATTATTTTCTTTAATATATACAGCTTATTGGAGCTTTGTGGCTGCATCAATCTCTTTCCTTTGCTTTGTAGCATATATCAGAACTCAAAAAAGAAAATTTTGAATTAAAGTTGCGGATATATTTCTTGGAAGAAAAACTTCAGCATTCTCAGAGGGACTCAGATGATGATGCATTCAAATTGGTAAGCCAATGCCTGAACACTTGTGGTGGCTTCAGAGATTTTACTAGACCAATATACACCCAGCATCCACAGAAAAATTTGAGGCTACTAGTCTCTTGTACAAGCTGACAAATTCTACTTTTACAAAATTAATATACACTTGAATTATAAATTATAATGATAATATACTGGTACTACAAAGAATCTGCATCAAAAAACAAAAATTTCCACTAGTAAAGTACATTTTGCTTTAGCCTGGCTTATAATAGAGGCAAGTCAAATCCCTTGGCTCTGTGTAGAAGTGTTGTTGTTTATTGTCTGCTTGTGTGGAGGATTTCATGCATTTGGTCTTCTCATTGCTCTTCTAAAAGCATGGTGCTTGTTTCATGTACAACAAGCAGTATTGTCCACAAGTGAAAAGTTTAGCCAAGCAGCATGACTGGCAAAGGTCATTATTCCAAGTGCTAAATTAGGGAACAAGTGCCACAATGGGATGTAAAGGAGTACACCCATGACATATTGACAATTCAGTGCTATCAAACTGGAGATCTTTTCCTGAAGTGGATTTGCTGTAGGTTGTTTTAGTATTCACAAGGGTTCATGTACAGCCTTGTTTACAGTATATAGTTACCAATACCCTAGTACTGTATTCACAATTGATCATACAACCATCTTGATTTTTATAAAACTTCACCACCCCCCTTGGCTATTAATTTTAACATGCTCTTTACATTTAAAGTCTTAGGAAATTTTGCTGATCAAAGCATTCCACAGTTTGATCAGCAAAATTTCCTAAGACTTTAATAGTCATACTGCAAACTGAAAATTCAAATTTCTCTTTACCTTTATTAAATTGAATGATTTTTATTTTTTGATTTCTGATGAAAATTTAAAAAGAATTTCAGTCTGATGAAATTGAGGTGGTTTATTGAACATAAATTGTGTTTCAATTCAGGTTCCATGTGTAATCATGTAGTACAAAATATTTGTATAAATAATACTGGGTGGTACCAGTGCTTCTTAAAGGCTTAGTAGTTATTTCCTAAAATTATTTAAATGATTAGTTTTTTCTGTAATTAATTTATGTTAATATTATCATTGATCCACTTTAGAATATTGAATTAAAAGTGGAGATTGAAAAGCTGAAAAGTGAGCTAAATGAAAAGCGACGGCTTCTGATGAAAGCATCGTAAGTACTTCTACAGTACATCTTGTGCAAAATTCTCATTTAGGGCTGTTATCATTTAGATTAATTTAAATTATCTCCTGGACACTCCTGAAGGGTTTCAAGTCTGTAAGGTATTGCAATTTGGAAATTGTGATGGACTTTTAACAAGTTATGATTTGAAAAGCATAGTATCTGGTGAAATTGCTATTCAACAGTTTACTAAAGATACTCAGTTTATACACTGTTCTCCAAAGCAACAAGGCCAATCCTTTTGTTCATTACTACAGTGTACAGGGAACTCAAAGGACCCAGGTCCCAGATTTAACTCAGATTTGTTGTCGAGACCTCATGGTCTAATGGTAAGACAACCGTACCGGCAATCGGGAGACGCGGGTTCGATTCCCGTTGGGGAACTCACAACTTTTCTGAGTTTTCATGAAGCTTGAAGAACGAGCCTTTCGTTGTTTATATCCAAGCTTGCAAACACCTACACTCTCTACGTTCTGTAGATTGAGTTTGCTCCTATGTTTACACACTGCGGTTAATCAGGTTGATTTCTGGCTTAGGTGCATGTTAAGTTGAGAAGCAGTCAACAGAACGCTCCTTGGGATCAAATTAGCCTGCTTTTTGTTAATTACCATTCACCTAAACCAGAAATCGGCCCGATTAATTGCTGTGGGTGTAAACGTACCTTAACCCTGGGTCAAAATTGAAAGGAATTTCCAGGTATGGAGTATTTGATCTAAGGGGAACGGTGTGGCGTAACTGCGAACAGAAGTGCACTGTTTTGATATCGGATTGAGTGAAGACAATCCGATATGAAAAGCAATCCTATCTCTTTCTCAGCAGGATCAGTTTTCTATTATGTATTTTACTCTGGCTAACGCCTGACGATTTTACTGGTCAGGGGGCGACATCATGCCAGGAAAAGGTTGATATCCTAATCGATCTTCTCTATGTGATGTTTTACGCCGATGTTATGGTATTACCGGCCAAGCCGTGATGAAATACACACAAGAACAGTTGGTGAACGGTGTTCTTTGTTGGACGGCAACTCAACAGCAGCTGCCGTAAACGACAGTGCGCACGTTATTTACATATATGCACACCTCAACTACACAAATGCGAATACAAATTAATCACAATGGCAAACTGCGTACAGTCCCCGGGGCAAGCTACATTTATAATGTCCTGAAGAAGAGAAACTCTTCGTTTAGACAGATATTTTCACCGATTCCACTCAGGACGTCAGACATTCAACGATATAGGAACTAAGCTGAAACCCGCCAGCCTTCAGTTGATCTTGTCCCGCACCCTCATTGCCAGCACAACCTGTATAGGGAGTGGATGTGCCTCAGTGAACAAGACTAGCGCTCACAGTCTTTGGAAAAACGCTAGGATACTAAGCGCTGTAACCAGACTTCGTGTTTTAAAGATGATGGATGTCATTCAGTGAATAAAAGTGCAGTAGCTCGTGACTCATTTTTTCCAGTATTGCACTTAATTTTTGCCGAGGTAATTTACATTTATCAGTCGCTAATATGGTGTGGCTGTGGTGAAAATTGACAGATACTGTATAACTCTAAACCTTTTATTGAATAAATTACGCTTTAACCTGTGAAATACTGTTTGGTGAAATAGATTTTCTAGCTTCCGATAGGTTTATTTCAGGACAAATAATTCGCAAACCAACTTTGATTTGGGGGTGAGAGTCAAAGAAATTTGTCCGAGTTTGCGCAATTCATTCTATTTTAACAGACCACATTTTCCAGAATTTGATCAAACAGAGAGGAAAGACAGACAGACAGGTGTACGGTTACAAGAGGTTGGTTAAGTCACGTTTGTTTTAACATGGAAGTTCCAGAAGTCTAACCCTTACAAAAATTTCACATGCGAAATAGGAATATTTTCGCATACGAAACAACTGACTCACGGACGGTTCATAATTTCACATATGAAAATTTTGCATATTTCACATGTAAAATTTTCATCTCACATGTAGAATTGGAACGTTTTCACATGTCAAATTCTGATTTCACATATGAAATTGGAACACTTTCACATACGAGACAATTGATTCACGTGTGGGTCATAATTTCACGTGAAAATTTTGCATATTTGACATGTACAATTTTCATTTCATATGCGAAAACTAACTTCACTTATGAAATTTGCATTTCACATGTGGAACTGGAACGTTTCACATGTGAAAGTTTTATTCACATGTAAAAAGACATATCGTATTTTTGTAAGGGAATACTCAGAAACAGCGATAGGTCTCGGACTTTTGAGTAATACCATATGTATGAGCCAGGTATTACTCCATGTTATTATATGGCTACCGCTACTTCCGCTCAAATGGTGCGTTCAGATTGGCTGAGACGCAATGAGTAATCGACGGGCTGGTCGATAATGGGAAGAGCTGCAAATTAATAGAGTTTGTTTTCGCGAACAGCATCGCACTTTTTTATTCATCCGCTTACTTGTCTTTTCAAAATCGTCGAGGAAAAGACTTAATCAAGCATAACGAGATTGTTGTCCTCAGTCCTTTGCAAAACGAGTCTGACTGTCGAGTAGATAATCAAAGGATTTGGGAAACTGCCGGAACTTAAGAATGGAGAAACTGACGTTTCCAGCGAAGGTCCTTTGTCGAGTTTGTTTGTCTTCAAAGCAAATGAGAAATTTTCATGCCAAAACTTGCCGAACTGCCTGGAAAAACTTACTTACGAAAAAATCCCCCAAATCCAAACTTATTGGGATTGTATTCAAAAGTCTAAATTATTGCTTCTTACTGCAGAGTTCGCTGTGGATTAATATTTCTTTGTGCCCTATGTTTGCAAGAAGTTGTGACGACTAACTTACGCTGTACGAATGTTTCAAAAGCCGTAAAAATAAACCTTGTCCGCAAGTTCATTACAGGAAAATATCAAAAATATCGTCTGATATTTTTCCGCAATGACCGCTTTCTCCATTAATAAGAAATTATCACAAGAAGGCTGCCTATTTTGTACATGCGTACAGTTCTATTGCGCATGACGGTGTTTCATCTTAGATAGCACTACTGTAGATGGCAGTAAATTTCTAACCCTGCACATCTTCTTAATGTTGAACACGAACTCAGTTCACATGGGAGCTTGGTAAATATCAGACGACTACTGGACGTTCGTCAAGCTCGTTCTCTCAGAAAAACGATTTCTGAGCCCTAGACGGAAATCGAACCCGCAACCTTCTGATGACCGGTGGGGCGCTCTAACCATTGAGCTACCACGACTCAGATGATGAGCTGGGGTGCAGGTTCGTTATATGTACTGCCTAAGCGGAAGTAACGATATGATAATAATGATAGAAATATACTTAATGTTGAACACGAACTTAGTTCATGTGGGAGCTTGGTAAATCTCAGACGACTAGTGGACGTTCGTCAAGCTCGTTCTCTCAGAAAAACGATTGCTGAGCCCTAGACGGGAATCGAACCCGCAACCTTCTGATGACCAGAATGGTTAGAGCGTCTCACCGGTCATCAGAAGGTTGCGGGTTCAATTCCCGTCTGGGGCTCAGAAATCGTTTTTCTGAGAGAACGAGCTTGACGAACGTTTACTAGTCGTCTGCACATGTTGACAGGGGCACTGGGAGGTGGAGGCGGGCGATCCGGTAGCCCCCCAGTCATCTTCAGAGTAATTATTTCTTTTTCTTGGGAATTCGTCAAGAAAACTTTATGGGAAGACAATTTACTTATATGTCAACCAACCTCTTACCTCTCCAAGTTACAAGAGCATGAAGCTAGTTGAGTATTGAAACCTTTTATCAAGCATTAGTCACTTGGCTGTTACTCAAGCCGAGTACTGTACACAACGAGTATACTTGAATCTGGGTAAACAGTTACGTTACTTATTATCATATAGAAAGTATACTATATCTATCTACTCATTTTTTAGATTCATCATTATTTCATGACACTCAAGCCTGCATAGCATGCCCTTATCATTATATCTTTATTACAAAGTTATCAAGGACTGTTTATTATAATTATTACACAAGGAAGCCGACGTACAGCCTCTTAAAGTGCTTATGTATTGAGGAGCTTGTGATGCTGTTTGCTCTTGTGATCTGTTGGCAGATACTCTACCGTCAATTTTTCGTAAAAGTATGGTTTTTCCATTCGTCTTTCCAATACATGCATATAACTCAAAAATGCTGATCGTAATAAGTATGATTACATTTTGCATTTTTTACTGGATGACGGATATAGAATACCTTTGAACAATCGTGCCAGACAAGTTGCCAGCATTTTCTGCACCTTTATCGTATCGTGAGTAGACAACAGCGAGTGATTTAGTACACAGAACTGGATTTTAAATCACCGGAATTGATTTACTAAATATTTATTTTAGGGCTGCAGTGGATAGTCTGGACCGTAACAATCAAGAACAGATAAAGAGGGTTTGTGTAGTAGTGCTACTTTCATATGAGTTAGGTATCAGGGAGGAGAGGGAATTTGGATTTCCAATCTTCTCGTTGTTACTATAAACGTCATTAAACTGCACCAGAAAGCCGTGAAAATCGTACAATAAAATGTTTGACACAACCCTTACTTACACGTGACTTTAGACGTGTGGATTTCTCATTTAAAATGGTTTTTCACATGTTTAAAATGTATCTTTTCCATGTCTTTCAAATGTGGTTTACATGTGGTTCACATGGGAATCACATGTGAACCTCACATGTTCCAATCTATAAATGTGAAATCTGGTATGTGAGATTTTCATCAAACTTCCACGAAGTAAAATTTCTGCAAACACACATGGGCTGAGTCAGGATTCATCGTCTCTCCGTTATAGTGACATAATTTATCAATGACTTAAACCGAAACAACTTTTTACAGAATTCATTCTAAGTCTTGGACGAAGTAGGTTTTCTGTGCATTGTTCAGTGTGAACGTGTGTTGCTGTGTGGAACGATATGACAGTAAAGTTGGCGACCTTTTTGTCATATTTCTGAGATTTCTGAAATTTGATCTTTCAACCATTAGTTAATGACGACTTTTTGTCTGCTTGTCGTCAATTTGCATTAGGTAGAATATCCTTTGAGTGGAAAAACGCTGATGAATAAGCAATAAAACACGAACCTTCATGAGTATATCGAATATTTTTTATTACTAATTTGACAAATCCATCGAAAGTCTCAAGCAATGACTATCTTGAGCATTCAAGCTGTTTGCGCTGAAAAGTTTGATAAATCAGGATCATTTTACACCCGATTTATCCGATACAGAGATGTGTTTAACTTTAACGGGCACTGTGGAATGGATAACCGCGACAACAGTGCTGCCAATCTCGCTGTTTTGACAGTTTGCTGACATTTTCGCAAGCATTCCTTTTATATTCTTCGAGGCTTCTTTTGCCCCAGAATTCCAGAGTTACAGCATTGATACTTTTCTTACTAATGTAAAAAGTACAGAGCGCGTGAGCAATGGGACTGAACCTTATATCTTTGCTATTATCCCACTTTATTTCGACTAGAACAAATAACGCGATTGCTGAGTATAACTATCCTGCGATATTTGTATTCTAAACAACCTGTTCAAAACCGGTTTATCTGTCGTTCTCGCGTATATAAGTTTCTCTGCTGAGCTGAAGTCCCTCTACAAGCGCTTTCGCACAACAAACATAAGTTGGCAAAGTCGAGTTCACGTGTGTGAACTTCTCAAAAACAGTTGACAAAGAGGTGTCAGTTAAATTTTTGTTTCGTAATAGATGAAAAGAAAAACAGAAAGTTTTGTTGAAGTTAGATAGTAAACAACTTAGTAGACACTTCAGTGAACACTACGACTGGACATTTTACTAGTCGTTGGTACTCTGACTAGCCCCAGTTGTCCACCAAAATACGGCATAAATTGTAAAATATCGCGTAGTACTGTACAATTCAAACCTTTTCCAGCTGACAATTTTAAGACATCCAAGAAGAAACATACTTCGAAAAGTAGCATCTTGTGAACCTAAGATATGAGTTAAAGAGCAAAGACAATACTGCGATTCAGGTCTTGGATCTTTGTCTCGTTAAGGTCTTAACTCATGTCTTGGGTTTAAAAGACGCCACTTTCTGGAGTTTGTTTCTTCTTGTACTGTACACTAAACTGTCAAATAATTTATACTCATTTTAAACGTATTATATTATACACGGAAAGGAGTGTTCGATCTGATTCCCAAACACTGAAAAGAGCTGGTGGTTTGATATGGTAGCTCATACAAATTCATATTTAAGGAGAAAGTCAAAGTAAAAGTTGTCCAGATATAATGCGTAGCATAGGATCATATTTCCAAAATACGGCCTCCGTTCTGATTTCTTTAGTGTTTTTTTTCTCAAACTATTTAAGAACGTGAGGTAGGGTAATAGAGTTAGAATTTCTGTTAAAAACCAGAGGTGATTATAAAGTTTTTCACGCCCTGATTGGTCGAGAAAACCTGCTTATCTCATTATAATCACCTGACACGAACTCATTATTACATTTTCAGCAATTTCAAAATGGCTGCTTCGCACTTTGTTCGCGTTTTAGGTGGAGAAATGATAAAATAACCGAAACTGCTGTCTCAAAATTAAAAAAAAAAAAAAAAGAGCAAAAAACAATGCGAAATTAAATTTGGAGTAAATGTTTTTCTAGGTAAGGTGTGAGAATTTTGCTAATTATAGCAATTCAACCCGACCTTTTTGGAGATGATGAAGTCGTCGATACAACGGATATGGAAACGTTTTTCTTTCCATTAATTACTGGCTTTTTTAGATAATCACCACTGATAGTTCACTAGTCGCCTCTGCCTCGATGACCATCGGTTTATATTTACTTTGGGGCTTCGTAACTTGGTAAATATTCACCGATAATCACCTGGATGTCGGTAACTGATTGTTAAATCAAGGACTAATGGTACTTGTACATTTGTCACTGTGTCTGTAGCTTTACTGTTCATCTTAGCGATTTATTAATAAAACGTTCATTGCTTTTTTAAGCTGAGGGATCAACATAACCTTGACGTCGACCAAATAAAGAGAAGTTATGAAATAAAGATGAAAGAATATGAAGAGGTCGGTGAAGAAGTTCAGATCAAGTAGAGAAAATTAGTTGCATGAAGTTTACTTTCTCATCAGGTCTCTTTCATTTGAAGAGTCTGTAAATTGACCTCTCAGGTCTCCGCGCAGCCTTAAAAAATTAGTAATTTTTTCCCTCATGTGGAAGATACTGTATTTGCTTACCAGCCAGATATATTTAGTCGCCATACGCTCGGTGAGTTTCTTGCATTCTGACAAAAGTGACGGGATCTGGGGATGAAAATGGTAATTGACAAGAAAAAATGAATGTATTGGTGGTCAGTACTGCCAAGTATCTCGCAATCTGCGAGAAGATTACTCATTTAACTTTTGTTCCCGCTGACCCGTAAGCATGACTAAAATTTCGAAGAAGCAACGCATTTCCACTGCGTATGAAATACTAAATGAAGACACTGCTCCAAATCTAGAAGAATCGCTCTCCAGAAGAAGTGCTAGCCAAAACACTTATAACCTTAGGAATTATGATACAGAATTAGCATTCCCAAAGCCCAAAAGATAATTTCTTTCGAGAAGTTTTATATACAGCTGTTCCAGGCTGTGGAATAATCTTTCTCAAGAGCCCAAATTGGCGGTGACAGTTCATTCTTTTAAAAGCTATATACGCCCGATAGTGTGGATCTACGGAGCTGGGTCACACCAAGATCCTTTCAATTTTATCATACACTTTCCTAATTTTTATCCTTAATTATTTGCTTACATTTTAGAACCTATTATTTGTTTTTAATGTTTGGACATTTGTGTATATATAATACGTGTGACGCACCTCAATCGAAACCAGCCTATGTTGTTGAGGTTAGCGTGGATAAATAAAGTTTTATATACGTACATACGTACATACATACATACATACATACATACAAACATTCCCCCCTGAAGCTCTGCATAACATTGTCAATTATTCCCCTTGTAGTTTGTTAACTGTTTTCGTTCCATACCCGACTTGTAGTATCTTACTCTGGCAAACGCCAGACAATTTCAGTCGTCAAGGGACGACGTGACTGATAGGAAAGAGTTAATTCTTTCTGGACGAGGATTTGAAAGCACTCAGTTGCATAGTTAGCGGACTGGATCCGTGCTAGAAGATTTAGACATTGGCTGGGAGGTCTGAAACTAGATTGGGTTTAAAATGCATTGTGGGCTGAGCAACTATATCATACACAAGGACGAATGCAGAGTCTGTATCTAGTCGGTGCAGCATGATGGCAACTAATATATCAGGGTTGTATGATAGGACGGTTTAGCTGAGGCACTAAGGTGATATGGCGTTGTAGTATGAAATCTAAAGTGGCTAGTGCTGCAAGTGCTGGTGTATCTGCCATTTCCAGTCACTTACTCCTACGTTTTGGATGGTGGTTCTAGTATTCTCCATATCTTCTGGCTGTAATTTAATGCATTATTTGTTTTTCCTTAACTTCTGTTGGTTTGCTTTCATTAGTTGCTGAATTCCGCAAACAAACAGTCCGACGATCTTAAAATGAAACTGGTAACTATATTTCCATAATTTTAATAATTTTGACAAGACCTCGTTTTGATCGTAGCCAATCGAGATACGTTCTCTGGACACGCGGGAAACTTCAAAGCGGTTAAAGATGAGCTGCGAATTATGTTGAAGGTGCCTTTAAATTGGAGAAATCTTTTGTTTTACGTCTATTAAAAAAGTACGGGTATGGTTGAGTGATTGAATGTAAATGCTGCTATTGGCTGCCCTTTAAATATATATTTGTTTAATTGACGGTTCCTCGTTAAGAAATAGAGTAGAAGCATGAGTTGGAGCTCCAGTTTGCAAGTGCGTGTTCTTCTTTGCATTTTGGTGGGAAAAACGTCTACGGAACCCACTCTTCCCCTAGAACTTTCTTACAAAATGCCATATCATTGAAGAGTTCTTACATTACTTCGAAATGCTGCCTCAAATATTGGACAAAATGCGTTAGGACGTTTTTCAAGTTAACTTCGAATTTTAAAGGAATAGGATGAATGTTGTTTTGGACGAGAACTCTTTGTTTTCTTGTCGTAGTTTTGCCAAAGAAAATTTATTTTGATGTTTATCCTGTTTTAGCGGTCTATGCGTTAAATCATGATTTAAGACTTTCTTCTTGCTTTCTTCTGCAAATTCAGTGAGTTCAGACTTGACAATAAAGTCTTCGCTCTGTGTTTTTCACAGCAAAAAATAATCTCCTTAAGAAAAAAAAAATTCTTAATACAAGAATTTTTTTTTTCTTGAATTGAGAAAAATCACTTTGTCAGGAAAAAAAATGTCTTAGTTCGGGAATTTCTTTTTCTTGAATTGAGAAATATCTGATATACAAAGAAATAATTTCTAAAAGTAAGAATGATTTTCTTAACATACTTGAGAAATTTTCTTATTTTAAGAAAGCTTTTATCTCAATATAAGAAAATATTTCTTAAAATTTTCTTATTATTCTCCCAAGAATAAATTATTTTATTTCAAGAAAAAATTCTTAAATTAAGTTTTTTTTTTCTTAAAATAAGAAAACAATTTTTTGCAGTGTTGTTTTACGCCCAAGTAGCTCATTCGTACTCAACGATTGATCTAAACATTTCACTGTTTTGCATTCTGACGACATATAAAATCAGTCAACCAGAATCGCACTGGAAATAGAAACCTTACGGTTTACGTATCATTGTCTCAAAAATAAATTGAATAAAGCCAAACCACATGGAAAATTAAATGGTAAACTTATTTAATGTTGGATCAGTCTAAAATTTAGTGGTTAATTGAAAACCCAATCAATCGTTGCTGCCCTGACGAGATCGTTTGTACTCAAAAGCTGGAAGAGTCTTCATTTATAATTTCCAGCTTTTATTGTTTTCAACAAGCGGTTTTCTAGTTTTAAGCACTGCGTCTAACATTTAAGTTTGAATATGCGATTTGTTTAGAGACAGGCTGAAATGTTGAATCGGAAAATACAAGATGATTTTAGTAAACCGGGTCTTTCACCAATGGAAGTAACAGAAATGCAGGTACCAGTCTCCCTTGCATTGTTTATGTTGTTTAGTCATTTTGAGAGGAATTTTTGTTTTTACACTTTGCCTAAAGTTTAGACACCTAACGCTTCCATTTTTACCATCTAGGCCAAACTTCAAGCAAGTCTTAGAGAAAAAGATAGGTAATTACAACAATCTCAGAATTAATCTTCAGGATGAATTAACGAAAAAGCTTCGTGACTGTCAAACAACGAGAATGAACAGGGAAAATTGCAATGAGTTAACTTTAAGGCCGATTTACACGATACTACTGTCGAATTCGACTGTCCTTTCTGGTGCTACTAATCTCTTCTAAGTGCACAAATGCCACTTACATTTCGTTCGCAAATGTCGCCATGTGTTCTTAAAGTGTCAAGGAAATGAAAATTAATTTTTTAAAGAAAATTAAGAAATTTTTGTTATATGAAAGAACTCTTGAAATTATAGCGCAACGTCTTTTGTACTTTTTTCATAATTCACTTTGTTGCTGAGATATTAAAAGTTATCTGATATGTGAATTACACCTTGCCTACGTCATATAGTGTATAATGAGTTAAAACAAAATCACACATACCTTTGAAATTATTCTATGAAATCACTAGAAACTTTGTCTGTTTAGTGTTACGAGGCAAGTACACCCACATTCACAGTTTCATGTGACATTATTCATCAGCTGCAACAATATTGTTAATTTTTCAAAAAACATTATACAGTGTATGCAAGAAGTCATTTACATATCAAATAAATCTTAATATCTGAAGAATGACACGAGATTGGAAAAAGTGTAGAAGATTATTGCATTATAATTTTAAGAGTTCTTTCAGATAAGACAAACTTAATTTTCATTTACTAGACACTTCAAGACTTCGGTTAGTTAATCGTACCATTAGGATGAACAATGGTATACGGAAAATCGCATTCGTGTAAATCGGCCTTAGGCGGACGGAATGGTTGCTGTACCAGTTTAGGTATCGAATCAACTGAGAACAGTACGCTCATACATGTATCATCCATGTCAAGTGCCCAATCGATTCTCGCAACAACTTAACGCGTACCCGTGAGGATTTACAGTGTTTCAGTTCCATATTAGAATCATCTTCGTAGTGGACTTGCAACAAGTCGACCAATTTTGTATCGTCATTGTCGAACGTGTGGCGAAGTCGCGAGACGAGCCGCGAGCTAAGTAGTGTTGAGTGGTCGACTTGTTTCGCTTGCAGGAATCTAAATCTGATTAGTTATTCTAAATAGCAAACGTGATTAGCATGCGTCACATCATCATATTAAGGTCGTTTGAATACGTGCCTGTTATTGGCAAGATTGATGACACACGCCCAACTATACCCCTGTCGAAACATCCACCGGTAAATTTGACGTGTTGCAAGTGGGATGATATCGCCTCGCCCCTCATATGATAACCTATACTTACGGCTCAGTTTTAGTTATTTACTAAATACCCTCGATCACCATTTTTTTCGCAGAATTATAGACCAACTAAAATCTGCAGTTGATGTACGGGAATCTCGATTAAAGGTACGTTTTGTCTTTTGATGTTGTTCTTTCGCTGTTCACTTAAAGGTAGAGTGCTGCGTGCGCAGATATTAAGGCGCTGTTTATATGTCCCGGACTAGTTAAGGTGCAAGAAGAAAGAAACTCCGAACAATAGCGTCATCTTGATAACTGTGATCTTGTTCGGCGTTTGTTTTTCCTTTATTTCTTTAAGTTGTCGGCTGGTTCTGGATTTTAGTTAAGGTACGTCTGCACACTACGATGTCATTTCACATGTGAAAAACATGTGGAACTGAAATTTTCATTTCACATATGAAAATGGAAGATTTTCACATATGACACACCTAATTCACATGTGAAATGATTTGGTTGAAAATTTCACATGTGAAATGGAAGTATACGAAACATGCACTTCCCATACTTATATCCTTATTTATACTGGATAACCCTATCAGCTATACGTTGACTGTTCTGCGAGTTCCAGTTATGGCCACGTACCCCTCATGGCTCCAATGATATTACTGTAGGAAACCAATATATCCGAAGAAAACCTGTGGTGCCTGGTAGAGTCAGACTGGAAACCAGTCCTTCCGCATACGACTAAGGCAACTTTGAGCCGACAAGTCACTGGTGAAAGACGTTCTGTTATCACCATTATGATATTACAGATTGCAACAGTTGCATAAAGAACAAACGTGTATCGTCCTGTCATATCAAACTGATACAGTGCTGAAAAACAGTTGACTGTTGCAGTCGGACGCTACTTGTTCTGAACAGTCTGTTGTCAATGTCACTGCCATGATTCTGGTGTGATACTACAGCTACATCATTCCAGATGTAGCAACATACTTAGATCAAAGTTCGCTACAATTTTCTAAGCGGACGCGACGTCAGGCCTAACATTGAGCGAGCCGTTTTGCCAATCCAGTGAACTCTAAAAAGACTGATAAAAAAGTAGAGTGCTGCGTCGACAGTATTGACTGACTAGTAGAAAACCAAAAGTATTGGAAAACTGCCGGAACTTAGGTCTAGAAAATCTGACGTTTCGAGCGAAGGCCCATCGTCCGAGAAACGTTCCACTCTGACCGAGGGCCTTCGCTCGAAACGTCAGTTTATCTCGACCTAAGTTCTGGCAATTTCCTAACCCTTTTGGTTTTCTAAAAAGACTGGAACGATAACTCCATTAGCCTCCTTTATTATCAGAGGAAGCCGAATTTCCGGCCCCTGCGAGCAGCAATATAAATGTAAAGTGGGACTTGTTTAACGAGAGTGGCAGTTCAAAATGTTGCTCCAGTTTGACTCTACCAAACATCACAGGTTTTCTCCGGGTACTCCGGTTTCCTCCTGTAGTAACACTGGACCCATGAGGGATGGCCCTTACTGGACCTCTAAGGAGAAAAGCACAGTTTAGCTGATAGGGTTATCCATCATAAACTTTACTGGGAAGACTGCACAGGCATGGGGGAGGATCGATTGGGGTATCTGAAACATTTCATTCTGAAATTCTTTTGACATTCGCCCTCTAGCAGTTGAACGAATCTGATGATGCTGACGCTAAGGATCAGGTATAAATACGACCAGAAAGTTATTTCAGAACTGACAGAAGCTAGGCAGCTCACTAGGGATACAATTACGTAATTTTTACGTTATTTGGGACTTCGAGAAAAAACGTAGTCACTAAAATATTGATTGAAATACACCATGTAGATCAAAGAAATGAAACAGAAAGTCGAGGAGCGTGATTTGCAAATTCTGGTAAGACTTGTGATCGAAGTTGTCTTGTAACGCTAATGCAGTATTCATATTAAGCGGGCATCCAGTATATTCACAAGGGAAGAGGTAGATGTTTACAGTGGACTTGTCGAGACCAGTGGCGAAGCTAAGCTTAGCAACAGGTCATGCCAGGGGAATTTAAAAATTTCGGTACGTAGCAACAGGTTATACTATATGATTTATGAATATATGTACGATATTCGTACATTAAAGGTAAACAGTTTGCTTGGTCGACCAATGTCGTAGGAAATTTTAAACTTGCAACCTATGACCTTATGCTATGCACTAAAAGTTTAAAATTTACATACTATGTTACTATGCTTAGCTTTGCCACTGGCCAGTACTCTTATGCGACCGTGCTCGTCCAACAATTTACATTTTAAAGCTCTCTTGATAGTCGCTCAAAATGACACTGATACAGCCGTGTGACCAATGAAAAACAGGAAACTGCTTTCGAACAAAGTCGAAAAAGTTTGAAGATAGTGCTGTACCAAAAAACGATCTGTCCTTTGTGATAGGAATAGTAGGTTTAAAGATTTATTACTTTCCCCGTATTCAGTCTTGTGATACGAAAAATCGAACACTTAACTATCCTAATTCGAGCCTAACATATCGTGACGTGGAGAAAAGTATATAAATACTGTACCCTACGAGAGTCTGAGAAAGATAGATGACCGGGACATAGATAGACAGTGAAAGGGAAGGAGTTTAAATACGTTCGCGTCTTGCCATCACTACCTGATCTTCAGAATCCACGCTTTATTTCTGTGCTGGTTACAGTTTAATCCTGTTTTAACAGGTTAAAAAAGCATAAACCAATCGCGAACACAAATGACGACCTCTTTGATAAGACATGCTATGGTGAATATTTCCACCGGCAGGCGGGCACAAATAGCATTTTAACACTTGGTGTCCATCTGAATCCCGAAATATCTCATCGTTCTTCAGAAGGTTGCCACCGGGTCGATTCCCGTATGGAGATCAGAAATCATTTCCAAGCCAACCCGGTTTTTTCCAAAGAACTAGATTTTTAGGGAGGAGAAATATCTGAATACGCTTTATGTGTGTACAGTACATGTAAATGGCCGATATGTAACGGAACGCGCACTTGTGCTATGCTGTATTATTTGGTGTAGTAGCAGACGTTACAGTTGGAATTTCTAGGGTAACATTGTGTTCTAAGGATCCCGCCCGCACCTTTATACCCTACATTTGAGATGAACATCGATGTGGAGAGTTTGAATGCGTAGGGAGGTTTTTGTTCTTTTTAGAAACTTGTCACTGTAATAAGTGTAATTAGATCATTATACCTTTAAAGAAATGGTCAGACCGTATAAAAACCCGTACTGAAAAAACACCGGGGTTTTTTTTAGTTCAAAACACGATCCAGGCAGATAGGTGGGGTATTTTCCCCGGGTCGCAACCCACGGCATCCGTCGTTTAAATGACTTGAGTCATTCTATTAGAGTTCAAAATTTGTTAATAGTTCCTCTAAGCCTACGTTTACTGAGTATAACTCGTTTGTTAGGAGATTTATGTTGATATTTCTGGTGTTATACGTCCCTGATATTTTTACATTATCCTAGGACTTAAAAGAAAGGTTACGAAAAGCGGAGATATCTGTCAAGGTATTTTTCATTCAAAAAATTGTGTTTTATTACATGAGGCAAGCTGGCTTGGTTACCGGCTTCTGAAGTTTGCATTCCCATACTTAGGCGCATGCCTAATGAGAAAAATGCCATTGCGATTGCCAGGTTAACCTGTTTACAACGTTATTACATGAGGTGAGCTAGCTCACCAAACGGCCTGGCTCGTTTCCATGTAATTGCGTTGTGTTCATTACAGCGGTCTACACTGTTTGGTGAGGTGGCCCGGCAACCGGGTCAGCTCGCCTTATGTAATCAGAGCCTTACTACTGACGACGTTCACAGGGGCGGGATTATCCATTATACAATAAACTTCATTTTTCGTACATTTTCATTGGTTGTTAGCCATGATCTATTAAAGAACAGACGCACAGATGGCGTCTTTAAAACACTGAACCAATTCCAACATTTCGCGTATTCATCACGAGCCAATGGAGTTGTTTTATTTTTAGAGATCATGGATCACGTCCGAGAGCTGTTTTCGTGTTTTTTAATGCCCCGAAAATTCCTTGCAAGCTTTCAATCATCTATTTAAGTCTTCTTATTATAGTGTTTCATTAGTTTGTTGTATAAAACAAATAGATTTCATTTTTCCGTTGTCCGTTCAGTTATAGATGCACAGAGGACGTCACAACGTGGGTAAGAACATCATTGACCCACTCGGCTATCCCCTCGTCGGCCAATGTCTTGTTCTTACCACGTTGTGACGTCGTCTGTTGAGCTATAACTGAACAGACAACGGAGGGTTAAATAGCGGAGGGTTCAAACGTCAAATTGAGAGTGCATTATGAGCAAAGGTCATGTGGCTGGTACTGTCAAAAAAATAGATGTATGGAGCCGACCAAGTCCCCAAACGTAATTTTTTCTGCCTTTTTCCAAAATGGTTTCAAAATTTTGGTTTGAAAAGAAATCTGTCAAGACTGTAATCGTCGATGCATATAATACTATACTATAAACTACTGGTATACTATAAACCAGCAAAAAATCGTTATTCTTTGACAAGAGAATGACGATTAGGATCAAGATAATGACAACAAAGATGACGAGGAAGCCGGCAATAGGTGGTTTTCATTTGACGCTCTGACCGTTGAGGTACCACGACTCAGATAGTGAGTCGGTCACGTCTCACCGGTCATCAGAAGGTTGCGGGTTCGATTCCTGTGTAGGGCTCAGAAATCGTTTTTCTGAGATAACGAGCTTGACGAATATTCACTAGTCGTCTGATATTTACCAAGCACCCACATTAACCAAATTTGTGTTCAGCATTAAGTATTTCCGTCATTATTATCATATCGTGTATTCCGCTTAGCCAGTATATATGATAAACGTGCACCCTAGCTCACTATCTGAGTCGTGGTAGCTCAGTGGTTAGAGCGTCTCACCGGTCATCAGAAGGTTGGGGGTTCGATTCCCGTCTAGGGCTCAGAAATCGTTTTTCTGAGATAACGAGCATGACGAACGTTCACTAGTCGTCCAAAACTTAGTAACCAAGAAAAGTTTGTTCACAACCGCTGAGCACCGAATGGGCCCAAATTAATAACTACTAAACAAAACGAAAATGAATAATGTCCGAACTAAGTAATAAATCGTATAGAGGGGCACAAGTCAATACCAGTTTCCCTCTATGAAGAAGGGCCTTTGCTCGAAACATCTGAATTGTGCTACATATATTCGGCAGTCTATCAACCTTTCTACGCTGTTTTATATACTGCCTACGCAGCATCCTACATTTTTTACGTCGTTCAAAAAACAAAATTCACAACACTTATGGCTTATAATGTTGAACTTTTCTTGGAAGCAAAATCGTAGACTACCTATGATAGATTTGCTTCATCGCTACGAACAACTCATTTCCCAGTTGTGCGACCCTCCTTTATGAAATCCTTGATGCGCTCCTACCCCCCAACATATTTCTTCCTTTGGTTCTGGAAGAGAGATCTTATTTTCAGGCTGCGTCTCCTCGAGGTCTGCGTAGCATTTTCGTAATTGACGACGTGAACTGAGACAACGAAAACGACGATTGCGACAAAAACGACGTCTAAGACTATGGCTTCGTCGGCGTCAACGACGACGTGGAAATAGTGATGGACCAACAGCAACAACGATAATGATGATGTGATTTTTTTTTCTTAAGCTGCTAACTGTGTGTTTCAGGATCTCCGCGGCGAGCTTCATGAAAACGAAAGGAAATTTCAAGCAAACAACTCACTGGTGCAAGTAATGAAATTCTACATTTTAATTAAAGCTATAGCATGCGTTAATTGTTAACTTAAATGTATTTGTTGAAATGTTAAGCTTTACACGTATCTGCTTCTTCCTTCCTCTTCATTACGAGTGACGCCATGAATGAATAAAATATTGCAAATTTGACAGCTTTTCTCATTCCACTTTCCCCCCAGAAACTAAGCGAGAAGATTAATGTAAAGCAGGCGGAGGTAAGCAATGATGAATTCTTGCAGTTTCTTGTTTTTTTGACGTTTTTAGTATTTTTTTTTAGAATTGCTAAGTTTTTATTTAGAATTTTATTCTGGCTAACGCCGTAAGATATTATTCTGCGGAAATCAACTTGAAGAACTTTTAAAGGATCAAGGCCATTACCAAATGAGTGTGCAAATGGATGCTAATCAATCAAAGAACGCAGTATAGGCGAATACTTGCTGGCGTCATTGTTTACACTTTACCTAATGAGCATAATTGTAAAATTGGCCAAGAAATGAACGAAAGTGAAATTATGAGTTCCAGATGACGGCAAGTTTAATAACGAGGCTTTGGAAATCGATTAAGATTTTTGGAATAAAACAAAACCACATTTAAAAGGGTTTGTATGGCTGGGTGGCAAAAGTGACCATTCGGCCATATAAACGCTTGTAATGTATCGTTTTTGAGATGGCAATTTCTCATCGCATGTTATAATTACCCATCTCACTCTTTCTGTAGATGATACATTCCACGATCGCTGCTGATAGTTAACACGTTTTTGTTTCTGACTGTCTTAATTTTGCCGAAACAAATCGTTGGGTACTCTTATGCCAATTAGGTAAATCATGTAAACAAGAATTCGTCTATGACTTGCAACCAAATCAGAACAAGGTCAGACTTCGTACAAATTACTACCAGCTGGTACAGGTTGGTGGCGAACCGAAACGCAAATTGAGATTCAGAGCGCAACGTCCATTCTCATTTGGTCATGACTTAAAAAATGAACTCTGAATTTTTTGGCAACCGTGCTACGAAGTATTACCCCCCCTCAGTAGAGAACTCGATTGCCTTCAACGTAATTTACATATATTCGTACTTCTTTTCAGCTCGACGAAGGACAAGAAAAGTTCCGAATCCTTCAGCAAAATCTAGAGCGAGCTCAAGACATTATTGATGAAAATAGTTTAAAAGATGTTGAGGTAATTTTCTCTTCTCAGTAAAAAAGCGTACTCTTAACTAAGTATGCTTCTTCGCTATCTGTCTTTTTCCTTGACAACAGAGGACGAGATTTTGCCAGAAACTGGCGTCTCAAGACATCGTGCGAGAATAGAAACATAAAATCAACATGCTTTTATAGACTATGGTAACCTAGGCACGTTTTTTAGTAAGTGTTTATTTACTTAAAACTTTGACGAATTCAAATAAATAATTGAATAAATATACATCATCGTTAAGAGTAGAATTAGTATTCGAGTTAATGATAGGAATCTCAGAGTTGATTTCCATGTCATTCAGCTCTCCAATGTACCCAAGTTTTCTAGAGTCGTTTTCGAGGTTCTTCTCCCCGGCACAGCGTGTCAGTTACTGTTTTTCCTATTTTTTAGCTCATAAAGCTAGCGTCTGTTGCTAAACTAATGACAAAGAAAATATACGTAATCGAAGACAGAAGAATACCAGCCACTGAGCATAATTTTCTTTTGTTTTGGATGTATTGTCGGGTGGTTTGCCGCCCAGTTTTGCGTTTTTTGTACCACGTGCAGCAATGGTGCAAAAGGCGGATTAAGACAAGCATGTATTGAATGCATAATCATGATGAATTTTTATTTGTGAAGGCCTTTGAAGAAACGTCAAAAGCTTTGAAAGGAAAGGATGCCGTGATTGCTGAACTTCAAGGAAACTTAAAGCAAAGAGAAATGGAGAATGACGTAAGTGAAGTGAAAGATTCCTGGTGTTGTTGTTAAACTTAAACCCTTTACTTTGTTGGTTGTTTCTATGTATTGAACTACCAAACGACAGCGTACGATGTTATATGTGTTTTTAGCATTTAGTTCGATCCAGTGGAAGGAAAGACCTGGAGTTGCAGGTAGGCATTTATAATGTAGCGTTGTTGACACGGGTTTTCATGGCTTTTATGTTTAGGGAAAAATCAGCTTTCTAACAAAATTTCATTTAAATCTGGAGGTTCAGGAGCCCAGCAATATGCAAGTCGGAGAGCGCAGAAAATCTGCCACGAATATTTAAGACTTAAGGACAAAGATATCGTATACGACAATAATATTATAGGCCATTCGTATCATGCGAACTAGCCTTCAGACCGGATTTCTAAAACAGGAGATGAAACATCTGGAATAAAATAGCCCGCGCTATTCTGATTGCGATTTTTATTAAAAAGTACTTAACATCGTTCACTTGGTAACAAACCAACTCCTAGTTATGTCAAAAAATGAAAAAATGAAACCTTCGTCTGCTTCGTTTTTCTCTATTAATCTCTAATTAAAATAGATCGATTGATTAGTTGATTGATTGAGTAGTTGATCGATTAAGGGACGGACCATTAAGAAAGCGATGGGGGTGGAGTGATGGTGGTGGAGAAAACAGAAAAAAAATCCCTGCAAGCAAAAAAACGGGGAAAAATTGCACCGTACTGCAACAAACCCAACAGCAATTTACTACCTTGCAAAAAAAAATCTCATAAGGCATCATATCCCGGAAAAACCCCGGCACAGCTGACTACCCACAATCCCATCCCCATCGCTTATCTAATGGTCCATCCCTAATAGTTTTGGTATAAGTATATGCCGCTGGCCGGAAATTAGAATTGTTAGTATAAATACTTGACCCTTTAACGGTCAAGAAAACGCTAAAAACGAAGGGAAAAGTTCCTCCACACCTTTCACGTTCTGTCACGCACGCCAAAATGGACTTTTTTCGTTCAAAAATTTCCGTAGATTTCGAAAATGTTTGTTTCAAATCGAAATTCGAACAGGAACCGGACCAGAAATGCAAAGTGGAGCGGCACTGTTCTCATGTATTCAAGACATTGAGATTTAAAGGAGAAAACTACTTCTTTGATTTTACTTTTTTTGGATCAGGACTCAAAACTCTAGTCGATATTAACGATTTAATCAAACAAAATTAAAATATGTGACAGTCTCTTCGCATAACAAGAACACAACATGAGTAATTGTACTAGACACGTAAAAACGCATAGCTTGTTTTTGTCTAAAAGTTTCGGTAACCACTGAGTGTTTTGATTAAATAGAATACAATGGAAACTCCGTAAATAGAAATCATTTTTAATTCTCTGTGTTTTGACTATCTTGTAGTCATCATCAGGAATGATGACTACGCCAGCACATTTTCAGCTCTGTAATCAATACCATTTTTGTTCGTTGAGTCGAGAATTTTTGGCGTTTTTATTCACATGTGTAAATGGCAGCAGCACCGTTTCTTCAATCCGCCATCGTTCGTTCTGTCGTGGTTTCTCGTGAAAGTGTCGAAAATCCTCGCGTGTTACCCACTAATAACACGAATTGAACCGGCATGAACGATGTTGTCAAACTAACAACATTGCTCGTGCCTGGTTGAACAACATAAAACAATCATGTCAAGTCAACAACGTTGTTCATACATGATACAACATCTTGTTCGCGCATGACGAAGTAACAAGGGTGAACAGCAATGTTACGACAACCACGAACTTGGTTGTTGTATCAAGCTGGATTTTGCCTGTTCTAACGTATATGAACAACAGCTGTTGATTCGCCAAACTTTAACAGCATGTTATTTTACCAGCTATTTTACATCATTTTACCAGTCCTGTTCTATCATGATGACAATGTCGTTACAGGTTTGTTGAACTAATAAGCCTGTAACAACTTACAACATGTGAGATTTTTACGTGTGTAATAGAAGTACAATCGTGCACTCGCGTGATATACACTCGGAAACCACGTGCCACAACAATAAAACAGGGGGGACGTATGATTTTGCACAATAACCTTTGTTTTATCCGACCAGTTTGAACCATAAGTATTTTCATGTCTTCCCGCTATCTGGAAACAAGGAAAGAAGAGCACAGCTAAACTCGTTCTTGTATACTGATTATTTTTTTTATTTCCGTTAGAAAATGAAAGAAGCGAAAAGCGAGCAAGAAAAAAATGAGCAGAAGATTTACGAAAAGGAAAAAGAACTTACGGTTAGCTGGTTTTGTATTCTTATTTGTTTCTCCCTGCTTTCAATGTTTTTTTTTTGAGAAAAAAAAGAATGTTACTGTACTTCGCAGGTATTAGGGCAACCTTGACAACCCTTAATTTTTTATCATTTTGTTTACCTTCCGCTTATCTGATCTGTGAACCTCCCACCTCGTTCGAACACACCATACCAAAGTTCCTTTATTTCACCTGTTATTTTGCTCTGATAAAATCGCTTTCGCTCGAAGCGTCATTATCACCTTTTTGTCGTTTTATGGTATTATAATACCTTTTTAAATTCACATTTAACCTACACTGCTGAAGTCAACTGAAAAAGTTGATTCGACCGGGATTCCGAAGGTGCGAGTTCAAATCCCGCTCGAGTCAACTTTTTCAGTTGATCAATCCTTTGAAGTTTTTCATGGTGATAATTGATATACTATCTATAGTTTGTGGTACACCACGTATTATTTTACTGATAAGCTTTCGACCTGTTAACTCAGGACTTCATTCATTGTCGTTGGCAATTGCTCTGATGAAGTCCTGAGTCAACAGGTCGAAAGCTTAGCAGTAAAATAATACGTGGTGTACTACAAACTATA
>JBAHVQ010061664.1:0-28070 GCA_036872915.1 Nanipora kamurai | reverse complement strand
ATCGCTCTGCGTTTGCATTGAGCACTCTTTCATATATGATTTTACACACGATACTTGCTATCAACACGTTTGTATATTTTTTTTTTTATATATATATATATTTTGGGACGTCAATTTAGTAGATTTCATAAGACTTTTAAATCACGGATCGTTAAGTTTTTTAAGTTATCCCTGGTTTAATCGAAGTAACAAATCAGGACAATTAATACTTTAAAGAGAAATTGTAATTCGTACTTCAATTCCAATCTTCGTCAAGGCATCGTACAAGACTATTTAGTCTATTTAGTTCAACGGGTCTTGAAAAAGCTTGACTTCGATCGCGTGTAATTGTGCAAAACTTGCAAACTTTACAAATAAAGACCAAGCGTAAGTTATAGTATTCCATGAGTACGAATACGTGTGACACTTTGTGTTATTTTGTTTATAACAGATACTAGGAGTCTGAGTTTGTGATTTGCTTAAGGTAAAAAGCTCAAGAGATTGAGAAACTGCCCGAAATAAAAGCAGAAGAGAACCGTTTATTCGAAACTTTACAAATTTTTGACAATTCTTCAAACTTTCGAACTTATTGCACGCCGTTTAGTACTCCCTACAGAGCATTCTACATTTGTTTTTATCAAAATGTGCTATGTGTTGATAAGACTGTTTGATTTCTGAGAGGTGGCTTGTCAGGACATCATGCCTGCGAGCTTCAAAAACGGTACCAAGCTTCAAAAATAGGTACGCAACGCGTACACGTGGGTAGCCTATGCTATTTCCTAATTCTTACAGCCAAAAAGTAAGTTGATTGATATCAAGTAAAATTGTGCACAGGTTTAAAGCAGAAAAATTTAATCACATTAACATATTACCAAATATTACAAAAATAAGTAATTTTTTTAAAGAGCATTTACAGATCTAAGAAGTTACTCAAAGTTTTTTTGGAAAAACAGGATTTTTTACAATATGTATTCAGACTGTACAACA
This sequence comes from Nanipora kamurai, assembly GCA_036872915.1. Taxonomy (NCBI): domain Eukaryota; kingdom Metazoa; phylum Cnidaria; class Anthozoa; order Scleralcyonacea; family Helioporidae; genus Nanipora; species Nanipora kamurai. The sequence continues at coordinate 27,104 of JBAHVQ010061664.1, read as the reverse complement.
CTATAATATTCCAAACATAGTGCATTGTTGTAAAGAATTATCATATTTTATTATTAATTTGTTAAGTATAAAAGAAAATATACATTTTTCATGTATAAGAAAGACACAATTTCACACTTAACAGGACATAGTACAACCTAGACATGTATGACATATCATGAACATAACGAACAAAACATATTCTTAGAACGAAACTTCACATTAAGTAGGAGGGTTCAGTTCTAGGTCGGCACACATCAAAGTCGGAGTTCTATAGCTTCTGTATAGACAATATTGATGGAGTTTGGTTTCAAAAGTGGTAAGATCTGAAGGATGATGACTTTCCAAGGATTAGGTTGACGTTGTTATACGGCGTTTAAGCCATGTTGAAGGAGTGGAGGTAAAACTCAAGTGATAACTTTAAATTATCCTGTGTTACTCTCCAGTATTGGGTAACTTTTTTATGAAGTAAATACGTGGATACACAAAAGTGAGATATATGAAGATATCCATCGATCCGGTATGAAGTCATCTTTCATTAACTGGCACTTGCTTATTATCGGGATGATCTGTTCATCTTGTATCTTATCATAAGAAATAGTCTTGAAACTGGTTGAAAGTTTTAATAGTTTTTGACTTTTTCCATGCAAATCCTCAAAATGTACAGCGGGGTGACTTCTTGTTCTCTTAGAGTAGAGTAAGCTTCCGTACTTGAATCGTTTAGGTTTTTTTCTCTTGTGGGTCAACATATTAGTGTCACAAGGATGTCAATAAATTTGATCTCAGTGTCATACTTGGTTTATTGGCAGCAGAATTCTATTTCAAAACCATCCCCAGGGTATAATGAAACGATAAATTCACAATTAACCTACACTGCTGAAGTCAACTGAAAAAGTTGACTCAAGCGAGATTTGAACTCGCACCTTTCGGGAATCCCGCTCGAGTCAACTTTTTCAGTTGACTTCAGCAGTGTAGGTTAATTGTGAATTTATCGTTTCATAATATAGAATTGAAACACTGCACATCCATCCGTGGATAGCGTTATGTTGTCGCGAGAATATCTCGTGCACTTAAGTTGTATAATAACTCGCCTCCAATCCCTGTAGACTCGATAGCTCAACTGGTAGAGCGGGGGACCGAGTTCAAATCCCGCTTGAATCAACTTTTTCAGCTGACTTCAGCAGTGTAGGTTAATTGGCAGCAGAATGTTGTTACATTTTCATCAAATTAACCCCCTCACTCTCAGCAGTGTTGTTATTTTCACAGTAACGCGAACAGGATTGTAGATATCGGTGTATGTTGTCTTTCCTCACTGTTTTGACCTATAGATTTAGAAAAGGCATGTGTGAGTTAGAAATATTCTTTTTTCCTCAGTTCACACATTTACAAGCGGAGTCATTCCAAATTCACAAAATCAAAGGTGTTAACACTTACCTCAAATTTTTGATATTTCAGGATAGCTTTGATTTTATTAATTTCGAAATATGCCTCTGGAAACTAAAAGAAAGATTTTTTTCCTTTACGTACGACAGTTACAACGCCATAAAACTCCATATTGAAGAATTCTTCTGAATTGAATCTCATTAATTCTGACAATCTGATTGGTTCCTCAAGGTCTCAATATAATCAGGAGTGTGAATTTTGCGGATCTGAAACCCACACTCGGAATTTTTACGGTAATAGCATAGTGTCTAACGTGGCTACCCACAAAAACGGTACCGAGCATAGGAAGGGAAATGTTTAGCCTGGAAAATATTAAGTAAAAATATCACGTCGTTCTGGCTTCTCAGCTACCACTACACGTCAATCTACGATCATCAACTATCATTTTACTCGCGTTTCGTCTGGAGGAAGACAGTATAAACCATTTTTACCGGCGAAACAGCGGACAAACATAGACATGTCACCTTCTCTCAGGAAGTATGTCGAGAGTTTGCTGTATTTGTCCGAGCCTAAAATACCTCCAAGCTTTACACATTTCCCTTTTAGTTAAAAATGGTGCTTTTGTTATCCCGAAAGGTGGTAGGTCGGAACTCGTGGGTTCAAATCGAGACTTTTCCTATGAATGTGTGTTGTTCAACTATCGGAGCCGTATCCAGCAGACCAGGTCATTTTTCAGAAGGAACTGGAAGCATGCTGCCAAATTTTCTGCGTTTATCGGATTTAATAACCCTTCACAGAACTATATATGAGCAAACTCAATCTACAGAGCGTAGAGTGTAGGTGTTTTGCAAGCTTGTATATAAACAACCAAAGGCTCGTTCTTCAAGCTTTGTGAAAACTCAGAAAAGTTGTGAGCTCCCTAACGGGAATCGAACCCGCGTCTCCCGATTGAGAGACGATTCCCGTTGCGAGCTCACAACTTTTCTGAGTTTTCACAAAGCTTGAAGAACGAGCCTTTCGTTGTTCCTTCACAGAACGTTGTTTTACATTATTTTTCAGATAGTTAAAAGCTGTCTGTGTACTTGCCAATGAACATGTCGCCGAAAACCTGAGGGATTATGTTTCCGAAGTGTGTAGGTGATAAACCATAGCCAGCAAAGATAAATAGTAAGCAATCATGAGTAATTTTTCGAGAAGTCTTAAATTTTCGACGAAATCTTAAATTACTCAGTTGCCTCTTGTGCCCCTAGCTCTCACCGCCTCGACACAATCGTGTACCGGTTAACCTACTGATGAACTGCGTTCCGTGATAATTTTCGAAATATATTTTTGATTAAGTCTATGATTACTCCCAAGATTTACACTAATTTTCCAAGAAACTCTTAACGAAAGAAATCTATTTCATGATGGGTAATATTCTGAAAAGATAACTTTTCAAATAAGTTTTAAAAATGCAGCATGACATCAATTTAGCTTTACTAATGGAGGAAATTATGAAATGTAAGTTTTCTTGATTGCCTTATCGTGACGTCGCTATATTTAGTAGTGAAACGAAAAACTTTGCCCACATATCCAACTCATACAGAATCTAGTTTATTTCTTAAATTGTATTTCTTAAATTGTATTTCTTAAATTGTAGATTTCACCTGAAATAAGTCATCTGCTGCAGTTTTTCCTGAGCAACTGCCGATGTAGTATAGCAGTGAAATACGTCTGAATATCTTTAAAAATTGCAGCGGCCAACAGCTCCGGGTGGTGTGAGGTAGTCGAGTAGCGTGGCTAAAAGCGGGGAAATCCGAGGCTTAATAATTTTTTGCCTTCACAAAACAACTGAGAATGCATCAGAATTTGTTCCAGAGCGCCTAAATTACAAAGTTTTTGTAATATGTTTATTTCCTGGCCAACTAACTTTCTTCGTTGCCCGAGTTTTTGTTCCGAATAAACCTCTCCAAAAATTCAATTCTGGCCATGATACTGCTTCTACCCCGGTTTATGCGGTTATTATTTTATGCGGCCATAACTTGCGAAATAGCAACAAATGTTTTACTCTGTCAGATTCGGTCACCAGTGACTCATGCAGACTTTAGCATTTTACACTCGGTCACAGCAGGCGATTTTACTGGTCAAATAGAAAAGTCAAAAAACCTTGTCACCAAGAAGTTAAACATTATACGCAATAGTTCATGAGCCGAACAACATTTTGGTACCAAATTCGGAAGTTAACCAAGGAATGTTCTTTAAAGGGAAGCTCTTTTAGATGTGTGGGAGGATTGTTAGATTTTAAAAGTTTATCACTTTGACTGTCAAATTCATTCACCTTTCAGAAACTACACCCTATTAGAGTCACATGTTTTAGGACTTCTCTCGATCTAACCTGCTTTAATACCTCCCAATAAAGATGGCTGGGGATGAGGAAGCAGAGACCACCTCCACCAAATTGACAAGGTTATCGGCTGAGCCCAGTTGATTAGACGAAGGCTTTGCAATAAAGTCGAAATATTATCACTATACTTTTGTCTTGTTCTTAGGCACATGTCTTGAGTTATTCATAAGATGTTTATTTTCGTGTTATGTTTTGTCTTATAAGATACTTTAAGCTGCTGAAGCAGTAATACTGTCAAGAATACGTACATTATAATCACAAGACAAGTCCATTTTCCCCATAACATAATATTGATATTCAAGTAAAACTAAAAAATCAGTAATGTCAGTACCCTTAAGAAATTTTCACGGGGGGTGGGAAAAAGCAAAACTTTCATGATTATGTGTTCATCCAGATTGCTGTTCAAAAAATTCATGTTTTTGTCTGACGTTTCGGTTTCCTATACGGAAACCATCTTCGGAGACGTGAATGGTGACGGTTGGAAAAAATATTTCAGGTTGTGTCAGCGATGCGTAAACTTGTTTGTCTGCGTGGGTGTTGGTGGTGCGAATAATTCTGCTTTTCCAGAAGTTTCAAATATGTTCTGGGTAATACGCGGCAAAGATTAATTCTTATCGAGATTCGTGCACCAGCTTTCGAGAAAGGATAGTTCAAAATAGTTAGTAGTTCAGAACAAGTAGAGGACGTTCGTCAAGCTCGTTTACACAGAAAAACGATTTCTGAGCGCTAGACGGGAATCTAACCCGCAACCTTCTGAGGGTCTGAGGGTCTTCTACGGTTCAGAAATCGTTTTTCTGAGTAAACGAGCTTGACGAACATCCTCTACTTGTTCTGATATTTACCAAGCTCCCACATGAGCAGACTTTCTGTTCAGTGTTTAAGCCTGGTTTTCATATAATCGTAATTGCCGGAACACTGTTTACGATGCATCGCCGATGACTGTGTCGCAGGCGTCGCAGATACATTTCAAAATAGATTATCTTCGGGAACTAAAAGACTTTCATCAGCGATGTCGGGAATGTCGGAAAAAGTCGAATTCTACTTTTTCCTGGCATCGACGATACATCGCCGGTGCATCGCCGATGCCGTAAGCAAGCGTTTCCATAAAAATTATTTTCATCTGCGATGGATCGCCAATGCATCGCAAACAGTGTTCTGGCAATGACGATTATATGGAAACCAGGCTTAAGAAGTTCGTAGTTCGTCGTGGTTAGTTCTTCAAAACCCTGATTCAAACCATTTACTGAAGCAAAACTTTCTGAAACACAGGACACTGATCAGGTTTGCCTAATTTAATTAAGTTAATTAATCACCTAATTAATTAATTAGAAAAATTAGAGTGCTGCGTCGGCAGTATTGAACGGCTATGTAGATAATCAAACGGTTTGAGAAATTGCCGGAACTTAACTTAAGAATACTTAAACTGACGTTTCGAGCGAAGGCCCTTCGTCGGAGCGAAAGGTGTTCTCTTGAAACGTCAGTTTAAGTATTCTTAAGTTCCGGCAGTTTCTCAAACCTTTTGACTAATTAATTAATTACTTGATTAACGTCTTTAATTAATTAACATTTGTTCCTCGAGAACCCATTTTGAAAATGTACCCACAATGCATGGTGTAGACGCTAACGCCACTGAGAAAATTCGTGATTATGAAATGACTTCTTTTCGCGTACTTTAAAATACCGAGAATTTTTATGATTGAACTTGAAAATTTTGATATAGGGAGATTTTAAGAATGAATCGGGAGGTCGGGAAAGAACTCTCCGAATCTGGATACTCCCGACGATATCGGGAGAGTTGACAGGTCTGCATTTGCTGGGTTAAAATTTTTATAACCAGATTTCGTTTTCCGCCTGACTCTTCGCAACAAGCAGTAACGACCGCCCCAAGGAAGTACTAGCTGCATGTGGACGGATCATAGACTGGGTACAAGTGGAATAATTAACTTCAATAACTGGAACACACTGGGAACAAAACGAATAATAGGACACATTTCATCTGACTGTCAACTGAAGTTCAAAATGATGGAGTGTATTGGCAAGGGAAAATGGAGGATTTCGGTTTGTGATTAATTAATATGATTTATGTAATCTTATCGATCAAAATTGGGACTTCTGACCCGCTTGACCTCTTACGGTTGCGCTGCCCATTACTGGACTGTTGAGGTAATAATCGATTATTACCTGCTGCGCTGCGACTCCAACGTTTCTTTTTGCGATATTAAAATATTATGTTAAATTTTGATCGTTTAGTCTAACCACGTGTTGTTAGATACTTGCTGTTGTAATGGGTTACGGCTGTTGATTTGAGGTAAAGCTACAGTAGTCTGTATTTTGCAGCAGCCTCTTCAACTTTTATCTTGTGATAGTTTCGGTTCGAGGACAGTCATTCTAATCGCTCAAAATGTGGTTATCGGAACACGGGGTGCACACAAGGTCTCAAGGATTTATTTGATGTATTAAAATCGCCTACACCAGCCACACTTATACAATGATTAACTACTTAATAATTACATTTACATGTTATTATGTCTATTGCGTGAAGCGTGATTACGTATGCAGTAACCTTCACCTTGGCGTACACCTATTAGCCTTCCCTCCACAAGTGAATAACGAAATTGTTTTATAGAGGCTCCACTGTTAATTCACTCATGTTTCATGTACTGGTATTCAATCAAGAGCCAGTGAAACAGCTTTCCTGAAGAGGTAGTAAACATTGCATAAACATTGCATAACAAACTGTCTAGGGTTCTGTTTTAAAATATTAGAAAAAACCTGTGATTTAAACTAATGCTGAATCAGGGGTGGAAAGGTCATTCAATTTTAGTAGCAATTCAACTGGTTGTCAGCAGTAAGTCTTCCATTTCAATATGTATTATGTATACTGTACTGTACATATATCTATGTTATAGACTTTGAACCTATTGGTAACCATTACAGGTTGTACTTAATTATCAGTTACTTTTGATTCACAACCATCTTGGTCTGTTACCCAATTTCACATTGTTCAATAATAATATTTGCTTTAGATTTCCTCAATTTATAAAAACATTATTATGTTTTATATGATTCCTTGCTGGTTTCATGTCAATTTTAATCAGATAAATAGCATACAACTTGTATATTATAGTAGTTTGACATAGCAGTATCACACTCAGTGTGCAACATAAGCCATGGCTCAGCTGTATAGGGTAGCCATAAAAACAAATATTGTTGTTTTCAGTTAAAGTACAGCAGCACTGTAGGACCTTGTTCCCACGGTCTGTTACTATATATAAACTGAGTCCATGCTCATTTAAATGGATCGGTTTGCATTTCATGTTAGATGAGTTCTAAAGTTTTTAGGATCATCTAATATCTTTCATATGAGTTTAGTGTTCTCCAGGAACAGCAGTGACCTGCAAAGACCACCAGTTCATCCTGGGCATAATGGTTACTGAACTTTAGTTCAAAAAAAATTGTTTTTATTTCTCTAGTTAAAATGCAACTTAGCCAGTTTTAAGCAAATCACCAGACACCCTCTCTGCATCTACTGAAATGCATCAGAATTCACTTTTGAAGTTTTAGGATTGTAATTTTTGGGAAATGTTCCAGGCCCTTTTCTTGGTCCCTTGGTACAGTAGCTTTGCCTTTATAATAATATTAGATATTATGCCTTTATAATAATATTAAATAATTATTACCTTGTTCTCTTAACTTTCTAGACAACCTTGTAAACTGCCCTTATGATTTCATCTTTTGTATTTATGCTTTTGTTGTTTTACTGGTTTAACTAATTACCTCCGCTAATCTGATTTTAATTCATAGTGGAACTGATCCCTTCTCAAAGATGGGAAAAAATAAAACAGGACAAAGTAAAAAGTTTGCTACTCATGTTGTCTCTCTTTGTGGTTATGTTCCTGGTGAGACTGAGATTGCTGAACTTGGTGAAACTTGGTCTGTTGCTCCTCATGTTTCCATGCATTTGAGCTTCCATAAGGGAGACACGTTTAAGCTAATTGGAAATTTGGACTGGTGGCTTTATGTGACCTCCTCTATTGGCAAGACTGGATATATTCCTAGTGTCTTGATGGCACCTTTGAAAGCTGACTGCTTAAATTCAGAATAGTAAGTACTGTTTGGTAATCACTTTACAGTATGTGAATAATGATTCTGCTTAATTTCAGTCAGAAGTATTAAGCTACTCTACTGGGCTAAAAATCTTCTTACTATAGAGTTATTAAATTATTTAAAATCCATCTCAACTGTGCATACAATACCTATATACTGTACACTACAGTATATCTCATACAGTAATTTAATATTTTATCTTTAATGTTTTGACATGTAAAGGATTTCTTATTTCCAATAAAATCATGTGGTAGTTCTCCATAACATCTTATATACTGTAATATTTTGAGGTTATATGTTACTTGAATATACATATACATGTTGCAGTACATGACAGTTACAATCCTAATGGTTTGTATTGTATAAAATTTGTGTGAGAAGATAAACACTGATAGGATATAACTTCTGTGTCAATAGTTGTAAAAAAAATGATTGACCTTAAAGTAACTTTTTACATGCCTTTAGTAATCAGAGTGTATTGGCAGACTGATGCTTTACAGGATCACTAAAAGTGTCTACTGAACAACAAAAATGTCAACTTGTATGCTTTATTATATTAGTGTATACAGCTAAAATTTGTTACAGTAGACCTTTCTAATAAATAAAGCAGTTTTTGATGCTTTTTTCATGACATGTAATTTATCTTGAAAATGAAAAAGAGATGCTCTCTATCTCCATGATGTTTAAATAGTAGAAAGAAGAACAGTATTAACTCCTTGGTGACAGAATCTATACCTAGGGATACAAACTTTAGTGTTTTACTCTGGCTGATGCCAGATGATTTTACTTGTCAAACAGAAAACCCACTGTCACCAAGGAGTTAAACACAAAAATAAATAGAATAGGATAAATTACTATAAGCTTTTTTGTAAATTTTTGAATTGCATTGGAAGATTGGACAGGGTTTAAAATAGCAGCCGGCTGCCGGTGATAGCTGGCATTTTTGCGGCACTAGCCGGCAACTTTTTTACACAGAATTATGTGTAAAAATTTTAAATTTCCGTTTATACTTTACCTGTTATGCATAAATATTATGCATGATGCAGTTAGTAGTATAAAATGCCTAAGTGACGGCAAAGGACATTCAATCCTAATGCTAAACAGAAGGTCAGTGAGTCAGTTATTTCAACACTGAACTGGGGAAAACGTCCACTCTTAACATGTTTTTGTTCATTCCCCCATCACGAAAAAAAACTGATAAAAATAGCCGGTACAAAAATGGCACGTCTTAAAAAGCCTATAAAAAAACTTCATTTTTAGAAAATTATTTTAAACCCTGTTGAACACAGAAAAGTGTTCATTATGTGTAGGTTATTTTATCAGTGTTTTATAGCACTGTGAGATGGAAAAAGTGTCCATTGTCTGTTATTTGGAGGTGTCCACTGTACAGAGGTTTTTCTGGTGAGAAAGTACTGTGCTAGTAAAAATAATTCTGTTCTCCAATTTATTGTCTGTTGGATGGAGGTGTCTGCTATTACAGATTTCACTTTCTTCATTGGTTTGTTCAAATTTTTAAAAAATCATATTACCACTATTACTTTACAGTCCTTATACTGCATGTAATTTAAATATTTTTTCCTTGGCAAAATAAATTGCAAGAAATTGCCAAGATCCTGCAAGAAATTGTCCAGATTCTGCAGAAACTTGACAAAATCTTTGCAATTTCAAAATCTTGTCAAAAATGGAAGATCTAGTGAAGATCTTACAAAGTACTTACAACATCCTTAGCAAGAACTTCCAAGATAATCCAAAAACTGATTCTAACAAAATCTTACCATCAGGATGATTCTTCAATGTAATTTAAAAACTTTTCAGATCTTAAGAACTAAAGACACATCATGTACGTGTAAATTCAATCCAATGCTTTTAAAATCACTGTAGCTTACAAGAAGAAATTAACCTTTAAGACACTTTTCCAAGGCAGGAAAATTAATTTTACTTTAATAAAATGTTTAAACAATTTTATCAATTATACATGTAAATCTTAGATGTTTTATTAAGATTATGCCAAGAATCATTTTTAGACAAGGTCTCATCAAGATCTTGTCACTTAATCATGTAAAATCTCTGTGAGATCTACAAAAGATCATGAAAACCACCACAAGATTCTGCCAACATCACAGCAAAATCATTGAATAAAATTTTAAAAGTTGTTCATCAGCATCTTCAAATTTTACCAGCATCTTTCCATGCTTTTCTTATCTTGAAAATCTTACCAAACGTTTTAATCTTTACCTGTTTAATCTTACCAAACCTTGCTTATGTTTTTGATGAATAAAATTCTTGTAAGAAATGCAGGAGGGGGTGCCCAGGCACTTAATGCACCTGCCTAGATCTGCCACTAGATCATGATAAAATATATACTTCATTAATTTCCCAAAATCACTGTCAAATATGATGCATCACATAAAGTAGCTGTTATTTAATAATAATACTGCGCTGTGGTTGGTTACAAACTCAAATGGCCTTGACATGCTTGAATTATACTGACATTACTAAATCACTGTTCATTTTAGGAAGCCTACCTGATTCTCTAAAACACTACCATCTACTGTAAGGCACATAGACTTTATTCACATTGCTGAGTTTTCTGTGCATCACAGATAGTTTCCAGACTTTCCAGGGGGCAAACAGCCAGTTTGACACTTAATTTGAAATTCTAGTTTTGGCTGAGTAACACAAATTTGCCCCCTGTGGAGACTGGAACTACCCACATTGTACAGGTACATGTAAAGTTGGCAAATTGTCTGCAATAAATTTCTTTTACTCTGCCATACTTACTGTAGTTGCCAAACTGTACAGGAAAACTTCAGTCAAATTTCTTCTTTTTCCAAAATGATTGTTACAGTATGTTTCTATTTTACATTTTTAAGTCTGCTAGAGAGCATGCAATACTTTTGTGTAATGTAGGAAATCTTCTAAGGTTTTCAGTGATGATCAAAAGATTTTCAGTCACATTCCATCCTAGTAATCCATACATACCTTTGAAATACTGTGATTGAAATTTCATTTTAAAGGTTTAAGCTTTTTTTCTTTCACATTTCAAGCTGTAAAGTATTATCCCATCATGGAGATGTGCCATCTTGTGCCATTGATGCAGAAGTTGATTTAAAGTATTTTCCAAATACACCATTAGACAGGAATACTGAACTACATCACAGAGTAAGTATAGTACACATGCCACACCATTGAATTTGGCTTAGTTACTGCATACTTACAATGAGATAGGAGCTTGAGCAGGAGTGTTAGGTGAGAACTTGGTTTAGGCCTGAATTCAGAATTTTCTTCAGATAAGTTAAGGCAGAACTGGTTATTTTTTTATTTAATTATTCTGACAAAATAATGATAAAAGTGCAGTGTAGCATATGAAAGTCAAGTCTACTAGGGAAAATTTAGACTTGTTTGAAAAGGATTTCACTGCATTTAGTATATGATAAAAATTAAGTGGAACATCTTAATTGAAGCATACAGTGACAGATACAGTACAGTATATACAACTTTTCTGCAAGCTGAAAGCAGCAGATACCAAAGGTACTTTTCATTAGCATTGTAAGACTGATTAGCCGGACAAATTTCAAAAAGGGACATGATAATATGGGGACTGGGACCAGTCAGCCAGGAACTATCCTGTCTTTAGGAACTGTTCATTATTTATTGGAGGGAGTATGGGTGAGGAAATGGGGATTCTGAAAGGCATATCAAATCAGGCATCATACCAATAGAGCAGAATCATAGTGCAAATAGAAAGCATCTAAAGTTCTGGAAAGTTACTTCTGTTGTACAGTATTACTAGTACTGTGGGATTGAAAACAGTGAAACTTATGGTGTTTAGAATGAACTGAGGGAAAAGTAATTTTAAAAAACTTTCTAAACTTTTCCATACTGTGTTAAGTTAACTGTACATGTATTTTGTTGGTTAAGATATATGATGCATTTTTTGTAATCCCTCCATAAATAAAGAAGAGGTTTTAGAGACAAGTATACATGTACAACAGTCTCTTTCTTAAAGAAAATGACTGTATATGCATGCCATAAATTGCTTGCATTATTAATCAGTTGTGTTTAATCATTCATCTGATATGTATGATCAGTCTTGTAAATACAGGAAGAAACAGAAAATGTTGATGCTTGGGATCTTTAGCAGGCATCATTCTTTCATGCATGGGGGTTCATACAGTAACATGCACATGCAATTGCATGTATCTAAAGAAAGAGACTGAATATATAAGTACACTGTAAAGTTTATTGTGCTTTTCACATGGAGGCTGAAAAGGGTGCCATATAAAGAATTCAAAGAGAAATGAAGAAGAAAAAGTGACCAAAAGAATCAAACCAAAAGATGTGAACAATGAGTGAACTGCTATTTGATATTGTAGTTGCTAAGATCAACTACATTTATGATCAACTTTTTAACATTTTAATAAAGAGTTAGATTCACAGTATTAACTGGCCTTGTGTATCATGCTATTGAGAGACAACATTTTGCACTTAATCTACAGTTTTACACATCAGTTGTCTAATCCAAACATTGTATTATAGCTAATTATTTTTGCCTGACTCTGCCTCTGAGACACTGTGATTTTATATTACAGGTACGTGTATACACTCTACTGTACACATGCAATTTTAAAAAAATGTCATAATTTTTAATTTATTATATTTTTAAGAAAACTTGTCCAGAGCAAAATGCCAATTTTTTTTCAATTATCACATTCTGGTGGATGACTGGGTAAGAATACTGAGATTTAAATTACAATGCTTACACCATGCATATTGCAGATTTAAATATCATAAGGATCTACGGTAAAATTGGAACGTATGCAGGGTAGTTTATGCAAAAGTGCATTCTTCAGTCGTCATGTAGATCTAATGAATCAAATAGACATTTAGCTTCCTAAGTTACTGTATTTATTTTTAATAACAACCGAAAATTAAATGCACTGATCTTCAGTTGTATTGGTTTGCATAATTATGCTGGGCGTAGAGTTTGGTACACCGTACTTGTTTCTCCCCAGCCGATAGCAAACCTACACTTATCTGGAGCTGTGATAGACATTTGACGGAATTTTGTGCAGTAGTTTCTACTTTACCAGATTTTGCCAGAAGTTGAAGACAACTTATTGAATATTGAATCTTCCCAGGGTTTACACTTTACTTTAAAATTATAGGGAAGTCACAACCTCACAATATGCAGTGACGACGACCCTGTTTTTTGCGTTTTCCAGAGCTTGCACAATTTTGCAGAGACTTGACTAAAAATACCCCGAGGTACAAAACGCGAATTCGTTGTGGCCTAGCTATAACACTGCTTCGTGCTGAAGTAAGTTCCTGGAAAGCCTTCAAAATGATAACTCCAACCTTCACAATCGGCAAGTAACCAATTTACTGGCAAAAACCTGTCATTATTGTAGGTCCAGGCGTTTCCCACTTTCCGGGCTTATAAAAGCATATGCTGAGTCTGTGAGACTGTTGACTTGTCTTCATATAATTAATTTCTAATGAGATTGATTGTAATATGAAATGAATGTCGATTCTATGCACATAATCTATCTAAATTACAGATGACCATTAAATCATTAATCATTAAATGGCTTGAGTAGAAGAATGAACTCGGGTGGAGAACCCGAGTGAATGAACTTGGGTGGGTAATTACACAACTTACATGACCTTTAACCATCCATCCAATATTCCAATCATGCGCTCAAGCGTCATGCATCGCCTGGGTAGAAGTAACTGCGCAGTTTCTTCACCCTGTCAAAAGTGGGAGGGCTTACTATAAACCACTCTTCTCTTTTGTCAGAACACTAGCGAATGGTTTTATCATTTTCAATGAAAGTGAAAATTGCTAGATTTCGCTTTTGCAACATTGGTTTTTACGGTTAATATTTCAGACTAGTTTGGACTGGTTATCGTCGACCGCTGGTTTCCGAAGATCTTTGGAGCTTGGGAGCGTCAATCAGCTCAAAAAATATAGTGTCGAAGTTTGAAAAAGCATGGAAACACGCGAAGGAAGAGGCTGCAAGGTATAGTTGAACATTTTCCGTGAATTAGCATTCAAGCTGACTTTACGTGTGTATTGCTATTAGCGTTGGTGCTGGTGTAACTGTTGGCATTAAGGTTAAGTGGGTGTCAGGGATGGCGTTGATGTTACTGCTACTGGTACTTGCTCTGTTTCTGACACAGTCACTGCCATGGCTGCTGTTATTCACCGTCGGTGACTGTTACCGTGTTGTTTTCACTGTCGTCGTCGATGTTACTGGAGTGCTTACGGAACAGGCGTTCTTGACTCACAGACAGCATTTTATTTGAATAGAATTTTACATCCAAAACAAAGAGAATGAATAATTTGAAATTAAAACGTTACCATCGCCGTTTCCATGTTCTAAAGATTACGTCGACTACTGAAACGTCAGCATCTGTCAAGTCAAGTATACCGACTTACTGATTCGACAAGTTCTGTTTTGTTTTATTAGTGGATTTTATACACGCTTAATTATTAAAAAAGAGTAATACTACAGCCTTCGATCTTTAGTTTAAAAAAAAGAACTAAAGAAGACTACAGTATTTTAGCCGAAACATCTTAACTCTTTTTTAACAACCAAGCCTGTATCAGATCCGTTAATAAAACAATCTTTATTCAAGATGCCTCGCTGTATTTACAATATTTTTGAAGTTATGTTTTAATTTCACTAATTTTTAAGGCTTCTCGCGTGAGCTACTTTTGCATTTTTCTACTAAATGTAGTCTTTTTGTTTTGAATGGCAACTTTCTTGAAGAAGTTGTTGACATTACCATGGGTTCTTCCTTAAGTCTTATTGTTCCAGATGTCTTCCTTCGGTTTCGTGAAAGCATTTGGCGGAGTCGTTGTCCTCTCGAGTGTAAACCACTTTATTCCCATGAATACAACATAGGTGAATGTTTCCTGATTTTCCATTCATTGAATCACATTACAGGATTTCTTAATTTTCTTAACCACCATTAACTTTTCACGTGCGGTTGAAGTCATTGGCATTCTTCCCTTCGATATAAATATAAAACGGTCCAATGGCTCATTTATCACTTCACTTTTCCACAAAACCCGCTTTCACAGGATTGCTTATAAATTTAGAGAGTTTTATCCCTGTAGCGATGTAACTCGTTGTATGTTGGCCAAACCTGTTCACAAGGTGGTCACAGGTGTTTCAGATCATGCGGGAATTTTTGCGCTTTATCCTGTTTTGCAGTATTTAATATGATATTTCTATAATCGCCTCTTCCTTTTTCAACTCTTGTAAAACAACTGGTAAAAGAATACCGTGTGATTCAAAAGTTCAAATCTTCTTTACATATTAATCTCAGTTCTGTACCTCTTTCCCTATTTTAACTTGCTTTTAGCTTACTTCTTGGATTTCTTAAAAACTTAATGACCGAGCGGAAGGTCCTTACTAGAAAATTATACTGCCAGCGGTCTTTCAGTACAGACCGAGACGCGAAGCATCGGGTCTGTGCGAAAGACCAAGGGCAGTATAATTTTGTAGGACGAACCGACCGCGAGGTTATTAAGGTTTTTATTATATGGCTTTCCTCGCGAGCGGTCTGTTAACGTCTTTTTCGCCAGTTCTGGAAACGTATCAAAAGCTTGAATGCTTAAAAATTTAAGCGGACAGCCTTCGTCTGCAGAGTCAATACCGCTGAGGTCGTATGTTGAATCGTCTCCGAAATTCATTTTAGCCGTAAAAGAGTATCTTTTTGCTTGCATTTCCTCCATTTCTAAAGCTTTTTGTCTTAGATAACTTTGGCCTATTCCTGATAAAGACCGGTTTTTACGAGTTTGTTAAGACCACTCAGGAGCCAATCAAATTGCGAAAAAAAGCGTAATAGACCGCTCGCGAAGCAAGCCACACAATAATTCTACTTAACGCACTCTTTAAACCTGCAACCACTCGAGACACCTGGCTGATTGTAATTTGCATTTATTCTTGGTTTGCACCCAGTCTCCAGAGATTGAAATGACAAAGAGCATGACGGCCATATTTGTGTCCGTAACAAAAGAAGTTAAGTAAAAATCTATTAAGGGACACAAACATGGCGGCTATGACGTCACGTGGAATCTGCAGTACGTTCAAATGTACAGTGTGTGTAATAAAAGGCTACCCTATTCATACATTTCTAATATTCTCAACAAATTACCTTTTCTACATTGTGTGCCAAAAAAGCCCCTACCCTGGTCATGCTTCGTCAATATTATTTACAAATTACCTTTTGTACGGCAAGTGATTTCTGAAGAATGATCATAATTGTTGATAGGCTGGCGTGTTTTTTTATACACACTGTATAACAAGTGATTTCTAAAGAATAATCGTTATAATACTTAATAGGGTAACCTTTTTTATGCACACTGTAGGTCTGTAATGGTTAACATTCATTCATTCTCTGATGCTGCGCGATTCAACGAAACGTTAGAACATCAAATACTATTTCGAATTGATGGAATGGCTTTTTTACGTGTTTTACGAAGGCAATAAATATTCCTCCTGAGACTCACTGATTAAGATTGGTTCACACATGTGACATAAGCACAAGGACAAGATCAGCACGAAAACAAGGCATACCTTCTCCTCTGAGACTTGCGAAGACAGAACAACAAGAACTTTTCCTTGTGTTGTCTTTTGTTTGGCTTATGCTTGGACTATGCTCTTATGCTTGTGACGACCCTTATGTCGCAGGCTTGATTTCATTCCTTTGTTTTGCCTTTTCTTTTGTCCTTATGCTTGTGTCTGTGCTTACGTGTGAACCAATCGTCTATGTTTGAATGAAAAATTCTATTATAAGAATACGCTCACGAGAATTCAAAAACACCATGTATCACTTCTTCCTGTTACCGACTCAATAACGCGTGTTTCTTAGGCTCTCTACCTGTACCTTAAATGTAACTAGTGCTGGTACTTGCACTGGCTCTTATACATACACGACTACTGTCGAGGTCGCTGGTACTGTTACAGAAGCTGAAACTGGCTCTGGTTACTGGTTCTCATGCCGATAGGGTTACGGTTACTATAAGTGTCTTTAGTGCTGTTGGTGCGGCGATCTCGGTTGCTATTAATGGAGCCAGCTAGTGCGACGATGGCGTTTAACCAAGTATTAGAGTGAAGTATCTTGGCGAATCTGTAACCGAGTATAATTGCGCGCATTAAATTCAGTTCATGAACTGTAAAAGCAGTTAAGACTCAGCAGGTAAGCAGGTACAGTAAATTTTCTTGTGTGGCATCATTGAGATGTCTATTGCCACAGAGCAGTCGCTTAGCGTGGCTGGATATGGGTTCTGCCCTTAGCATTATAGCTTACAATGTCTAATGTTTAGTTTCATTTCAGAAAATCAAACAAGCGATCATTGCAAAAAACCACGGCTATGGGTAATGGCACATTACTGGACGAAATGCAAAGTTTACACGATGCCGATGTAAAGTTTTCCAAGGATGAAAAGAAAACATCCCAACCCTCGTTAATGAAGATTTTATTGAAAGTTTTTATTCCGTACTTGTTACCAGGATTCTTTTTTAAACTTTGCTATGATATACTCCTGTTCGTTCAGCCTCAACTACTTGGGTAAGATGTCTTTTGTTATACGCCATGTGTACTAGTCGCTTGGTGTGGTCACTTACGATTTAAAGCCAGTTTACGACAGGGATGGTTCAATTTGAAACGCCAAAATTGCCTTAAGTAGAAACATACGCTTTGTTTGGGTACTTATATTATCCTGTTGGGTACTTTTAGCATTTCGCTGGTTGCTTTTCATTATTATTTCATTAACACTTCGTAACAAAAATATCTCAAAAATATGTCATTCTGGCATTCGAAAACGTCCTTCACCCTATATCAATATCATTGGTACTGAGTCTTAATGCCAAATATTCCTTGAATATACCCTTCACTTCACCGCCATTCTCATCGATAAATATACATGTACGCTCTCGGCAACGGCCTTCGTAGCTCACTTGGCAGAGACTGCACTAGATTCGCTGGGTCGCGGGTTCGATTCACAGTCGGAGGCCCTAGAGTTGCATTTTTCGCAACTGGTCTCGGCTGGGTCTCAAAAATATATCATTCTGACACTCGAAAACTTCCTTCACCCTACATCAATATAATTTCTATTACCGAATCATATCGGGAAGGTATTAGTGTTCAAAGTGACGACTTCGGATGGAAATATCCTAATGGAGTATTAAATCATAGGCAGACCAGAAGTGAAAGTAGTTGACTTTAGTATTTGCTTATGTTGTAATATCATATGAAGTTATAAAAGCTGTATATACCTTTTTTGTCGCTGGCAAGAAGTGAGAAGCCACCGAACTTCGAGCGATTTCAAAACTCGCCCCGCTCGCCTTACTGCGTAATAACAAAGGTTTCACCGTAGTTCAAAATTAATGTAAGGTTGACAAGTAACTTCACCATTTATAGTCGTACTCTTCAACAAACAGTCAAGTAGTTCAAAAACAGTAGGGGAAGCCGTGAGAAGTCAAGATATGATAATAAGGCAGTACATATGACAAACCTGCACCCTAGCTTACCATCTGATTCGTGGTAGCTCAATGGTTAGAGCGTCTCACTGGTCATCAGAAGGTTGCGGGTTCGATTCCCGTCTATGGCTGGGAAATCGTTTTTCTGAGAGAACGGGCTTGACGAACGTCCACTAGTCGTCTGATATTTACCCAGCTCCCACATGAAAGGATAGTAGATGGCTTTGACCGCTTTTTTAAAACTAGATAAGTTTGTTTGTTCTGTAATATATAGTGGCAAATTGTTCCATGGTGTTGGTCCCCAGTACTCAAAAGCTCTTTTTAGATTGTTTGCAGGTTTATGAATGGTTTAGGAATGGCCAAATTTCCATTTACAGAAGTTTCTATTTGTTTTGTAATTGTGTGTTGTCGTCAGGGGTGTTAACATGTCAGAAAGATATGTTGGACCGTTACCATTTAAACATTTAAAAAGTAAAGAACAACGCTGCATGTAACAACGATCGGACATTAGAAGCCAATTCAATTTGTTCGATAAAGGTGTCACGTGATCAAACTTCTTTGGTTTCGTTACTGTTCTTGCAGCTGCATTTTGAATTTCCTCCACGATATGCTGGATTCCTTTATTGGCATTTCCATAGACAATGTTCCCATATTCCATTCTGGAAAGAACTACAGAGTTAACAAGATTTTTAAAAGTTTCTCTGGGCAAACACTCATGAATTGATTCCAGTTGCCGAAGTTTGCCAATACTTTCTTTCCAGACCTTCTCAACATGTGGTTTCCATGAGAGATTTTAGTCAAAAGTCATACCTAAATTAACAACTAGATCTTGCGACTTGATAAATTTTCCACTTATTTCTAATTCAATAGGTTGAATATCATTTATTTTTCAAAGTTGTTTACTTGTTCCAACTATAAGAAATTGATACTTGCCAATATTTGGCAATAGCTTGTTGGCTATTAACCATGTATTTATAAGTGAAAGTTCAGATTCCATTTGGCTTAACGATGTATATAGCTCGGAAACAGTACAACTGTTATACAATGCTGATCATCGGCGTAGAGATGTGATGGTTGATATTAATTAGTTAAATTTAATAATTATGAATAATTATTATGGTGTCCATCCGTTTGAAACAGAGTACTGTGCAAGAATCAGCTCTGGTAACCCATTGATGTAAAGTATATGTAAAACAGGACCTACTACAGACCCTTGCGGAACACCACAAGTTACTTTCAAGGGATTTGATCTTGAGCACCCAATTTGTACACGCTGTGTTCTATCAGCCAAATAATTTGTAAACCACTTCAGGGATGTACCGGCAATTCCATAGTTATGTAGTTTATCCAAAGGCAATTCGTGATCAATACTGCCAAAAGCCTTACTAAGATCTAACAAAGTAAGTAATGTTGTTTCTTTATTATCCATTGAATTAAACATATCATTTGTTATATAAGTCAAGGCGGTGACCATCGAATATCGCTTTCGAATAATACTTTTTGGTTATAGTTCGTACTTTTTTAGTTGTTGGCTCGTCATGGTTTTTGTGGACAAATCATCAATAGGATCCAGAATCCCTTCATCCTCAATGTAGTAAAACAGTTTGCAGTAGCGCCCAAGAATTTCCGAAAAGGGGGGCTCAAACTAAGAGTCTATCAGGGTTTTAAGATGGCTATATTAGCCCTGGCAAAGCCTCTTGTTTGCTTGAGGATGGGTTTCCCTTACGGGAAGGTTTCTTATATTGTCTAACCAACATTCCGTATATTATACGACATGCAGCGAAATGCTAAAAGTACCCAGCAAGGTAATATATGTACCCAAACAAAGTCTTTCTTGACAACCTACCCTCATATTTTGATATTTTATCCTTTGGTGGAGTATCACCAAATTCACCGAAGAAATCCGGAGATAATGTGTCTTAAATATGACAATCGTGAAATATGCCTATGTTCTAACGCTGTTATTACTATCTTAACATCGAAAGTTGCACAATGCGACAAATGTCTCCTGTTTATCATGCTTCTTCTCCGGCTAGGTTCCCCTTTCTACTTATAACTTAGAACTATTTTAAAGACAGAAATGTCCAAAAATGGGGACCTTACTGATGGCATCCAGTAAACAAAGAAGCCATAAGGAGCCACCTTAAGGCAGTTTTGGCGTTCCGTAGTTCAACATATACTATGAATAATGTTGTTCAGTTGTTTTCCATTTGAAATGTCTTTATAGCACAGAATAATGTCCATTTAAACGGTTTAAACATTTGATTTAACGGGCCTTCAACAATGTTAAAATGAGTCAGACGATGATATAACCTTGTTGCGACCAATTTCATTTCGCTAGTCAAGAAATCTTGCAAGCTCGCATGGATAAAAATAAAAACTGAACAACATGCAGCATTATCCAGAATATCCAAACAAATGTTGGACGAATGTTGAAGTAAACCTTAAAATCTCTAAAACGGCTGCGCAGAAAAAGTCAACATCTTGCCACAGGTTATAATAATTCGTAAACGAATCTTTTCTTGTTGGACGACGCACCCATGCTGTCGCACTGTCTAAAATGTGGTTTTCCCTGTGACATGTAGCAGCATAAGAATATCATGACAAAAACGAAGTATAACTACTCATGTAACACTATAAAATATGCCCATGACGTATAACTAACGGCAAAACAAGAAAGATCTTTTTTTTGTTCCGCCTGTTGTGAAAGTCAAACTTAAACTAGCCTTTGCGATCTTTTAAGTGCAGAATACATGTATTGTTAGCATTTTAGAATCGTTTTGTACAGAGCATTTTCTTTACGCGGAAGGAGACCCTAACCTTTTTAAGAAAAATGACCAGTAATGAGCTGTGGCAGCAGGCTGTCGGGCTACTGTACGGATTTGGTGTATTTAACGTAATTCACAAGTGCGTACAGTTTTAACTTATTTCAGAAAATGTCAGGAAGACTTTTTTGGGATGAAATAACATGTACTCTTTGTATTACTATTATATAAGGGTAAGTGTAGTTCAATGCAACCCTAACCTGGCAGAATAACAAAAGTTATTTATCCATTTTATAGTGCAATCGTGGAGTTTATTGAAGATAAAGGCGATCGTGCTTCTTGGGAGGGTTTCGCTTATGCGTTAGCGATGTTCCTGGTTGCCATCATCCAGACGGTTGTTTTGCAACAGTACTTCCTCCGAGTTATGGTAACTGGCCTTCGAGTTCGGACTGCCGTGTTGGGAGCTGTGTACAGAAAGGTATTTTACAAACCAAGTCTGACGTTAGCTAGTTTAGGACAAGTATATTCTCGAGTCTGAATTTAAAGAAAGCATTTGGCACAGTAGACCATAGAATACTTCTATTAGAATGTTATGGAGTACGAGGATCATTAGTAAAATAGTTCCAATCTTATCTCTATAACAGGAAACAAATATGTAAACTAAATCATACTGTGTCGGATGCGCAGAGGATTAGTTACGTTGATCCACAAGAGTCAAATCTTGGTCCACCACTCTTTGTTGTTTACATAAAAGTCTTGCCTAATTGTCTGTAAACGACAAATCCATCCGTCTTCGCGGATGACACCAACATTCTTGGTGACGGCTTTTCATCTACGGACATTGACAGTAAGTTAAATCTCGACTTAGACAATGTACATAATCGGTTAAAAACCTAAAATTTACTCTAAAGGAGAAAAAGAATGAATGTATGGTTGTCGGATCGATCATATATTCAGTTGTCGGATTTGTCTAGAGCAAGTGGACATCCAGATATAAAAATAATGTTGCACTATTAAGAAAGGCTAAACTTCTTGTATCACAAAATGTACTCTTAATCATGTACAGTTCACTGGGACTTCCTCACATCAGTTATTGCTCATCTATTTCGCATAATGGTAAAATGTAACTCATATCAACAAATTGCACAAACTTCGAATGAGAGAGCCGCACGTCTTCCGAAATACACGAAACACTCAAATCCTATCAGGGAGGCAGCACACTAATCTCGGATTGATGCGTACTTTTGTCGCGTTCATTCATATATAAGCCTACCATAAACTCGATTTTGTTAAAAAGGATGTATGTATGTTCGTATGCTAAACGACCTTAAAACGATAAATTCACATTTAACCTACACTGCTGAAGTCAACTGAAAAAGTTGACTCGAGCGGGATTTGAACTCGCACCTTTGGGAGTCCGGTCCGCCGCCCTACCTGTTGAGCTATCGAGCCTACAGGCTTTGGAGGCGAGCTGTCATCCAACTTAAGTACACGAGATATTCTCGCGACAACTTATCCACGAGGATGGATGTGCAGTGTTTCAATTCTATTTCAGAATCATCCTCATGGTAATATGAAACGATAATCCATCCTCGTGGATAGTGTTAAGTTGTCGCGAGAATATCTCATTCACTTAAGTTGGATAATAACTCGCCCCCAATCCCTGTGGGCTCGATAGCTCAACAGGTAGAGCGGCGGGCCCGATTCCCGAAGGAGCGAGTTCAAATCCCACTCGAGTCCACATTTTCAGTTGACTTCAGCAGTGCAGGATAGTTGTGAATGTATCGTTTCATATTACCCTGAGGATAATTCTGAAATAGAATTAAACGACCTTAATCTGTCGCTTATTGGCGCAGGCCAAAAGTAACATGGGCTTTACACTATAGCGCTTGTCACAGAAGTCTCGTGATTGTCGATTTTTCGTGCTAAGTACTTAATATGCCTCTGTTTGCTTGTAGAGGTTATTCATCAAGATGATGAACATTTTAATAACGAATCTCGTGAGAAGCAGTGCTCCTATATCAGTTTATCGGCTCTTTTAACAGAGCAAGAAATTCCTGTTTTTGAGTGCAACTCAGCAACAATGGACAGCATATACCTAGATGGTCTTGCTAGTGATGAATCTTTATTGCTGAACGATCTACCGATCTCCGTTGGTAATGCAGAATTTTTATCATTGAACCATCTACCCACTGTCGTTCGTTGTTCGAACAATTTTGCCAATTCGTTGGTGACAATTGAGTTCTTTGTGACCGACTACAGATCGTCCATCGAGTCTTCAAGTTTAAAGCGCAATACATCACCTGTTATGGTGACAAACAATAATCTACCAATTGAGGTAGAGCCCACTAGGGCACAACGAGAGCCTATGAAACAAAAGAAAAAGTCAATAGATTTCTCATTAGTTCCAACCGAGAGAAAATGTAAAAGATCGCCCCTACTGGAAAACGGTCTGAACGATACTGTTATATCTAGGGCACTGCTATGGCAAAGTCAGCTGGAAAGGCCGTTTGTTGAAGGAATTGTCACTGGACAACTTATACAAACCCGAAATCGGGGTTAAAACCAATAAATCGAATATACCATGGGTGGAAGAACCTGACGTATCTCAATAAGAAGCCTGTCCAAAGTTTTTGGCTTATCTATACTAAAGTTGGGGTCTCAGTCAGGTACTCGATGCGACCTCCGTCCAGATAAACAACACCGAAATTCTGTGCTATTTCAACGTATCGGTCTTTTGAAAGGTCATGAGAATATTATTAGCACTTTAGGTGATGTCCTTTAACTCCTTGGTGCCAGATTCAGTCACCAGTGGCTGATGCAGACTTTTGAATTTTACTCTGGCTAACGCCAGACGCTTTTACTCGTTTAATTTCCAGTATGCAGAATTTTCCTCGTGTACTGTCTTTTTCTTATGTTTCATTGGTTCTCGGGAACACTTGGGTTTCCAGGCGCCAATGAGACGAAAGAGTAAAGCAATGCGCGCGAATAATTTTGCCTGGTGGAAACTAGGCTTAACGTCAACTACAAGGTAAAAACGCGTCCTTATGTCGACGGAATGACACCTTGGGATAAAGCTAAGTATTAGCGCCATTACAGTACCTCACCGATAAAAATTGGAATCTTCACGTCTCATAGCAGAGTGGGAAGGGGAATGGGACTATGCCTCTGACGTAACATAAAAAAATCTGTATGAAAACATCAGCGTAAATATTAAGGGAAAACGCCAAAATAGCAAACAGATGTATTGTAGCTGGATGCAACAATATATTAAAAAAAGCGAATGGTTTTATACACATTTTTGAAGACAAATTCGTTGTGTTACGTCATATGACGCATAGTCCCATTCTCCTTCTTACTCCGCCTTGGGACATGCGGATTTCAACATTGACAGCGCACAGTAAATCCAAGAAACGTCCAGTACTAAAAATTTCTTAACTGAGCGAGTTTACTCAACGAGAACTCTTAGAACAGCGGGAAAAAAAATCGGGATTAGTGGCACATTAATAATTACGTTTAGCGATAATTAGCGATAATCATCAGAAGGTTTCGGGTTCTATTCCCGTCTAGGGTTCAGAAATCGTTTTTCTGAGAGAACTAGCTTGACGAACGTCCACTAGTCGTCTGAGATTTGCCAAGCTCCCATACAAACTGAGTTCATGTTCCACATTAAGTATATACGTTTAAGTCATGCACCTTATAGGGTGATAGTATCTGATCCTCGCGTTTCCCTTTTTATCTTTTTCTTTCTCCGTTTCTGTTTCTGTCCTCGCTCTCTTTCTCAGTAGGCAAGGGGCAGCCATAAAAAAGAAAAAAAATCAGAATGTTTCAAGACAAATTCCTTTATTAAGGTACACGAGTTCACAGTCAAATACTCTTTGTTGTATGTGTTCATGTAGGCTTTGGTACTAAGCACAATTTCGCGTAATCAGTCAACAGTTGGTGAAATGGTGAACCTTATGTCGGTAGATGCTCAACGCTTAATGGATATTCTTACTTATCTAAATATGATTTGGTCCTCTCCATTCCAAATTACCGTCGCTATAGTGTTTCTCTATCGAGCAATGGGAATATCAGTTCTCGCTGGCGTTGGAGTAATGGTTGTACTCTTTCCTGTTAACTTTGTGACTGGTCGAGGATTGCGACGACTTCAGGTATGGAGGGTATATTTACAGTTACATATCAGCGTGAAGAATGCACGGGCTTATTTGCGATCCAAGCAAATGCTGTATTTACGATCTTGAAATACATTACCATAATTTTCATATCCCTGGACAATCAATGTTATAGACGCCCATAAATGGCGCTACAAGAACTCATTAATATTCAGTTGGTGTATTGTCATGTTGGGTCTACCGTGTACATATCTGTTCACATGAAAGGGCTTTTGGTAAAGGTTATACACCGCGACGGAGGTGTTTAAGCGGTATACCAAGCCCAGAGCAAAGCCTGAAGGCTGATATATCGCGTAAACCTCGAGGTCTAAGGTATATAATCGATTTATATCATCGTGTGGCGAAGTTTAGGGCAGAGTTTTCAGTTAAGGCGTGACATTACAAAACTTTGACAAAGTAGCCATTTAACATTTTTATAGCGCTTACTTCTGTGTATTATGTTTGAGTTTTTTCAATTTTTTTTATCCGCGGCAAAAATTTATGCCACTGAATTGAAAGTTATAATTAAGGTGTAATGGACTTTACTCTCGAAAATGTCAGACTTTTAAGATATATCTGGAGGTTGATGTAATAGTTAAAATATGAGCGGCCGATCTTTATGGGTATTTACAATGGCGAGTGCGATATACGAACCATTGTAAATGCCCATAAAGATCGGACGCGAATATTTTAACTTACTTATCAAATGAACAAAAGAATGAAGCTTATTAGTATTCTTAACTTTGATAGAGAATACTAATAAGGCTAATTAGTATTCTTAACTTTGATAGAGATCACTCATGTCCAACTGTTGATCTTTATGTACTATTTACAAAATGAGTGGCCGTTCGGTATCGGGGTATACAGTCACGAGGCACATTCACATTCCTTTGCCGTGCGGTAGGCCGTATTTTGTACCACGTGATGCTGTCTTGCAAAGGATCCGTTGCTGATTAAGATGAACGTTTTACACAAAGAACACTAACGAACTTCAAATTTTTTATAAAATTGTCATTCTGGTTAGCATGAAAGTTTGTTATTTTAAAAACACCGATAGATCAGCCTGTAACGGTAGAAATGCAATACCCAAGTGACATTTTTGGTCATGTTTAATAAATGAGCAGAAGTGTTTTATCTGGTTTAAAACCACGGGGGCATAGCTCGAGTGGCATTTGACCTGATAAAACACGTTCTGCTAGTTTATTTAATATAAAGCAAAACATAATCCAAACAGCAGCATAACATAACAGCATGTTGCTGTTAGGATTATGTTTTGTTTTATATTTTTTTCAAATTGTTGGCTGGTATTGGTTTTTGAGTTTATTTAACGGCTTCAAAAATGAACCGCAAAAAATGTTTCCCTGTGGAGCTCAAACAGTGGCTCGCGTTGTCAGAGGAAAATATTAGCATATGAGAAAAACAAAGTCTGCATTATTAGTATTCTTATATAAGGAATACTAATAAGAAGTGCTTTATCAGATGTAAAGTCCATGCACGTCCAGGCTAAAATACTCATCAATTATTTATGAGTTTTCGAAAATCTGTTTAAAACACTCCAACACTCGTTTTATTAAGTTTAATAAAATGCTGCTGTTCTTGTTAAACACTACTTATTGGCACATCAGTTCAACTTTTTGACTTCACTGTTGCGTAAGACGCCCCGAAGACTTTTTACTTTCAAACCAAGATTAAGAGAGGAAGATACGGCGGCCAAGTAGGAATTCTGTGATAAAATACAATAAGATAGTTAGACGTTTATCCATATATATATATATATAATACACAACAAAGTGAAAACACGAGTTACTTCATCGAATTTTTAATCACTACAGATCTG
>JBAHVQ010061446.1:0-28096 GCA_036872915.1 Nanipora kamurai | reverse complement strand
TCATCAGAAGGTTGTGGGTTCGATTCCCGCCTAGGACTCAGAAATCGTTTTTCTGAGGAAACGAGCTTGACGAACGTGCTCTGTTGTTCTGATATCCCAGACAGCCGAGCGTCAAGCTGGGTCCTAGTCTCCGCGAAGTTTCTGGAGTGGTCAATAGTTTGCAATTTTTTTGTACACAGGAATTCTTGCTACCCTCGTAGCTCGGTCGCAAATGGTTCACAGTGGGGAATCGGAAGTGGGAGCTCGATGAAGTTGGCTCAGTTGGAGTACATAGAGTATCTTTTGAATTTTCTCCAGACTTGTTAACATATACTTCAATCAACTATAAATGTGTATTGATTTTGTCAATAACTAAGGCATAAGATTTTAATCTATAATTTGTCAGTAGTTATCAGTAGTAAGGTTAATCATTGATAATTGGGTAGAAACTTTATCTGATTACTTTTCAAAGTCGTGTGTCACACGGCGCTTTGAAAAACATATTACCTTATTCTCACTAAATTTCGCGGGTATTTAATTTCGCGAAAAGTCAAGCGCCATATTTCGCGAGTATTAAATTTCGCGATTTAGAGAAGAAATTAAAATTGGAGTGTATTAAATTTCGCGATTTTCTTCTAATCTTTAATGTGAAGGTAGCTTTGACCTCAAAATCAAACAAAAATCTCCTAAACATGAAGCTGGGGCATGTTACAATAACAGTAATGAAACAACAGCTTGAATTTCATTAATATAGCATTAACTTTTGCGAGTTTATTCTTCGCGTGTCCTATATTTCGCGAGTATTAAATTTCGCGATTTTGAAAAAATCGCGAAAATCGCGAAATTAAATACTCGCTAAATTTAGTGAGAATAAGGTAACTACTGAAATTACTTATTTCAGAATCATCCTCAGGGTGATATGAAACAAGAATTCACATTTAACCTACACTGCTGAAGTCAGTGACTGACTTCAGCAGTGTAGGTTAAATGTGAATTTATCGTTTCATATTACCCTAAGGATGATTCTGAAATAGAATTGAAACACTGCACATCCATCCTCGTGGATAGCATTAAGTTGTTGCGAGAATATCTCGTACACTTAAGTTGGATAATAACTCGCCTCCAATCCCTGCAGGGCTCGATAGCTCAACAGGTAGAGCGGCGGACCGGATTCCCGAAGGTGCGAGTTCAAATCCCGCTCGATTCAACTTTTCCAGTTGACTTCAGCGGTGTAGGTTAAATGTGAATTTATTGAAATTACTTAATCTTCTTAAAATAGCTATAAATTTAACAACAAAGGACAATGTCGAGTATTTAGTGTTTTAAACCATGTTTAAGACTTTAGAGTTAATATGGCGAATTCTTAAGTATTAAATTTATTCCTCGATGAGAAGTAAGTATTACGGTATCCTAGTATTGAGATCATAGATCTGCAGCCTCGTCCTATCCTTCATTGTTCTTCTATGTTCTTCCTGAAATCTTGTAAAATAGTATTCTCGACCCATTAACATTGAATGGGGTAAGGATTGTAGATGAACTAAGATCTAATCCATCACAGGTCGAAATTTGAAGGATTTTCTCAAATGTTTTGTGTAAGATTGTAGCGTAAGGTCTTTTCGAGTGTCCCACCGATGCAAAGTCCTTTCGGTCGTGTAACAGCTGGTCGAAGTAGTAAAACATTTCGACAATCATCTGGGAATCGCGTGCCAATCGTTATTTATTGAAAGCTTTGACACCGTCAAAAAGAAATCGAGAGCCGAGTCAGTGTCGGACTTGTTGACCACATTTAAACCTAATAGTAATTAGACATGGTTGAACGAACTGAGTAGCTAGAATGCTGATGGAATGTGGCTATGGAAATTGGTAAATCAGGTTTCATCCAAACCTTTCTTTGTGATGGGTCCTTGAAAAAGCCTTCGATGTTCAGTTTTCTTGGATCCTTTTTTTCTAAAGTCTTAGATTCTAATTTTCTTTTGTTTTTTATTACAAATAGATTTCTATATTTGGGATCTTAGAGCTAATTGCGAAATTGTGTAAAATTAATCTTATTTCATCTTATCTTGATAGGATGCTGGAGGCGAATTGGGTATCTGTATGGTAGAAGGGGTATAAGGGAACTTTTTTCTCGACATATACGGCCGTTAAAAAGTCCAGCAGTCCTTCAATCACTCATCTCAAGTTACTCGTGACAATTATAAATTACACTCTGGGTCAGGGGATTAGTATTGTTTAGAGTAAGAGTTGAGGCTAGGGTTTTGGTTAGACATAGTTCATAATCTGCACCAATTGAATTTATGGGATCACTTATCCGTAGTAATGACTGACCAAGGGTCTGCTGACCGGGGATTAATGACCGTGGTCAATCATCCCGGCGACATAGGCTCTCGCACGCCTCTGGTGAGATACCTGTGTTCTGTTGCATAACAGTTTAATCCACAACTTGGTTTACACTTTACAACAACAATTCTTTCCTGTATGGGACTTTTCTTGTAATCATACATGCATTTCTTTTATTCTAGCCACAGCAAGGAATAAAACGGACCAAAGAAGGCGATGGATCTGCTGGAGTGAAGCAACCGAAGGAAGTAGCAGAGACTATGAACGAATATGTGAAACCGAAAAAATTGGAAAGTGTGCCAGAATATAAAGGAAAAGAAGAAAAGACATCAGGTGTGGTTGACAGTTAAGGTGTACGATCCTGAAGTAATTTCCAAATTGTACTGTGCAAGTAGTTTATCGTATCTCAGACAACTTCGAATGTCGTATTAATTTATTGCATTCTCTTTTCAGCAAATCTTTCTCCCAGACCAGAACCGGTGATTGAAAGCACCTTTTTCAGTATCCAAGCGAGCACATTAAGGAAACGGACTGGGGCCAGTTTAGGTATGAAGTTTTTCATTGTGCATTATACATTTCAGAGTGCATTAAAAAGTTCTATTAAGAATGGCACTGAATAATGAGTATTTTCATAAAGATCTAGAATGTTAATGAGTCAGGCAGTGGATTGCTATGACCGCTACAGTGTAAGATTTTATAATGGCACTTGTAGGAAGAACTAGAGGAACTTACAAGCTGGTTTTCAAGTATGCGAAACTTTCTTCGCGTTGTGGAATTTTTTTCTTTGTATATTGAAATAAATCCCACTCGGTAGCTCACGAAATGAAAAACTACGACATTCTCAGGAATCCCACTTCGGTCAAGGTCATTCTTGACCGTTTTAGAAAATGGTTCAGTGGCAGAAAAACGCAGTTTTAAATTTACACAAATTATCAACATAGTGACCAGCGACCAAACTTTCATTTACAAATATCTATGAAGCTATTAATTAAAAAAACACAAAAGAAAGGAATATAGTAGCAGCTTCAGCAACAAATGGAGCGTGAGACGCATAATAGAGAGGTTAGAATAAACGTAACCACTTCTGGCACTTCAGGATTTTATCAACTACGACAACTTGTACGTGGTATATGTGGGTAAGGTTCTGTTGTTTGATGATATGTTCAGGGTTTTTAATGGTCCTCAAAAACTATAAAAGTCCTGAAATTTACATTTTAGAAAATTAAATACTCAAAAGTCCTTAAATTTTCTAAAAATCTACCCAAGTTCATGAAAAGTCCTTAAATTTCATTTTTCATTTCTGCTGTCTCTGAAACTGCCATTTATTCTTTATACGGTTGATCTAAGAAAAGATATTGTAAGGGGTTTTTGGTTGACTAATCGTAGGAAAGGTACCTTTGTATACTCGTGTCTACTTTTTGATGTCCAATAGTATTTCTTTTGGAATTGGGTGTCGATGCAAAGGGTTCATTATAACTAAAAAACTAACTCTTTCCCGGCAGTTTCATACTTTTATTTTACTCTGGCTAAAATTTACACCGAGGTTAGGGAACGAGCCCTGTATGTTGTTGTAACGTAATCGTATATTTTAACACGGAGCGAGCGCATAAAAGAGTCAATACCGCCCCTTAAAATGCATGCTAGGGTAACGGAGCATAGCGAGTTCGTTAACAGTAAACTTGTCTCAAAATTTGACGTTAAAACCAAAGCTTAATTCCCTTCAGTTATCGACCAAACGTCTGTCTCGAGGTTAATGAACTTTATCGAAAAGCACTTCCTAAATAGAAAGAAGTAAATTCCTCATATGAGCCATATACAGTTCAACCTCGTGGATTTAATTTAGTCTAGTTTACTGCTATTCTTAGCAAAAAATGCAAATTAATTTAATATCAAACGCCAACCAATAAGATTCTTGGTATATTTTGGATATCAAACGACTGAGCTATTCAGCCTCTACTTATGCTTTAGTTACAATATTTTTTGAATGATGATTACAATCAGGACTGTTTTCCCCCAAAAGTACGCCTGCTCAGATGTTAAAATTCGTCAACGCTGCCTGAGACATCAACTTGTTTTTGAGGGAAAATGTCTTAAGAATGCACTAAAATTGTATTAACTACGTTAAAATTTGATTGCTGAATATTCTCATGCACGGCTTTTTATCCAGAGATAGCAGTTCTGGCTTACGTGACCATCAAAAACACAGCACAATGCTAATAATCATGAAAATCGAAGTGTTTTTAACTGTTTCTTTGCCCGACCGGCCATTGACCCTTTAACTGGCAGATTTTCAAACCCATTAACGCTCAGGGTCTGACAACAAAAGAACACGATAACAAAAGAACAAATGAAAGAACTAGGCAAAAACTAAGAGAGAACAAAATAAATAAACATCCGTCATTAGGGGATTAACTCTTTCCTCTCCGAGGTCTTTCCCCTTGACGAGTAAAATCGTCTGGCGTTAGCCAGAGTAAAATATCAAAGTTTCCATAGATTGATGAGGACCTATACGGACAGGAAAGGTTTAAAGAATTAAGGAGCAATGTATATGTCTAAACTTATTAATTAATTAATTATTTAACCGTTTTCCGAAAGAATGTGTCCCCGAGACATGAAAAATCGTCTTACATTATCGATCGTAAAATATAAAACTGATCCAGCCAGGAAAGGATTAGTTCGTTCGTTCGTTCGTTCATTCATTTCTTTATTCATTTATTCATTAGTAATTAATGTTTGAACTGTTTTATCCCAGTAAATCACAGCATCTTCAAAGCCATCGACACGGAAGTCAAAGATGAACCGGCACCGATGTCCACGTCTCTCAAGCTACCTGGCACGAAAAGCGCACCCTCGACAGATCATCTAACAAACCAGAACGCTGTGGATCTCAAGGAATCAAGAGGCAAAGGTGGCCAGTGGAAAGCTCCATGGCTGAACCTTGATCAGCGTAATAAACAACGTAACCTTGCGGACAATGTGGTCAAGCCTGAGGCGACAGTTCAAACAAGTAAACCTCTCGACGTGGCGTCCATTCTGAAGAACAAACTTGATGCAAGTACAACTGACGCGGAGGAACAAATGGCAACTCAGTCGCCAACCGCGAAACTTGAATCTGTGCGAACTATTACAGGTAACAAACTCCTTCGGCGTTAACCCTTTCATTCGCGCAGTGACCAGGGGTCTTCCCTTTGACGAGTAAAATCGTCTGGCGTTAGACAGAGTAAAATAATGAAGATGTCACACAACAACTGCATGCATGAAAGGGTTAAAGGAGATAGTTTTTGACCCTGTCATTCGCGCAGTGACCAGGAGTCTTCCTTTTGAGCGTTAATCCAGATAAAATTAGTAGAAAAGTTGTATCAAACCCCCGACCGTTAACATAAATTATCCATAACCCTTTACCTGCCGTGGAAGTAATGTCTGACTATTATTTACTACGGTTAACGCCAAACTGTACACGGATCACGAATCCCGCAAAAAGCAAGACTTTACCGCACTTCCCTTTGCGAATCCCGTTGTTCTCGCGGGATGTTGATAGGAGTACTATTCCTATCAAAAATCCCGCGAGAACCAGGCGTATTCGCGCAGGAAGGTGCTGTAACATCTTGCTTTTTGTAGGATTTCCGATACGTGTATTTATACTGTGGTAAACGCCATTCTACGTTGGACTACTTTACTAGAGGGTGACTAAACAGAGAGTCAACAATGGAGGGATAAAGTGGAGAGTTTACGTTTCGGGAAAGTCAACTAGAGCAATGCCCTCTTGACTACCCTAACAATCCACGACCACACCAAATTTAATAACTCTCCCAGCATATTTTTCGATAAGTTTTAGAGATGACTAGAGGACGTTCGTCAAGCTCGTTCTTTCAGAAAAACGATTTCTGAGTCCTAGACGGAAATCGAACCCGCAACCTTCTGATGACCGGAGAGCCGCTCTAACCACTGAGGTTATCAGAAGGTTGTCAGAATGTTGCGGGTTCGATTCCCGTCCAGGGCTCAGAAATCGTTTTTCTGAGGGAACGAGCTTGACGAACGTCCTCTAGTCGTCTAATATTTACCAAGCTATTTTCATGTAGGCATGAACCAACTTTGTGTTCAGCATTAAGTAATTTTTTGAGAGTTAGATTTTGTGTGACTTTCTTTTGGTAAGAAAATACAATGGATTTGAGAGATAGAAATCTTCGTAACTCTAAGGATTTAAGAAGAGTTTAAGAAACGAGAAGAGTTAGCAAGTTAATCGAAGTCAACGGAAGGCCTGCTCGTGGTTTGACTACCGACCGAGGAAAACTTGAAGGAAATGAGCGCCGCAGTGCCAGATTCAGCACTTTAAACAACAAACTGAATACTTGAAGGATAGCTTGTTAATTTTATACATTGGTGCGAAATATATACAAAGAAGCCTTTAGTACTGAATTTACGTGTAGAAAGTGAAGTTTCCGTTGGGATGCCATGTGTAAACACGAAACGCGAACCAAAACGAAAGGTATGATCCAATTTTTACTTCCAGCTCTATTTACGGGTAATCACTGGTTATTTGTTACATGACAGATCTTCAGAATAATCAGGAGACATATTTTTACCTAAATTATATCTAACTCGAATCTGACCAATAAGAATTATTGGATGGGCAGTGGAAGCTGTGCTCATTTGCGGAGGCTATCCTGGCTTGGGTTTCAATTTCTTCGTTATAATGCTTCTTCAGGAGAAACCTAAATTTTTGTCAATCGTTTCGAAATTTACCTCAGTACAATAGCCTGATTAATTTTTAACTTTATTACAGAAATCGAAATAATAGAATATTGAATGGATCTATCTATGGTTTTGAAATATTCGATGTATGTACGTCAATCCTAATAGCTCCTTTGAGAACGTGTTTACCGTTCATTTAATTGTTTGGTTGGTTCATCGTTAGATAAACTAGATATTCTCTTATTGTGTAGGCACTTCTTTCAACATTTCCTTGGAGAAAAACCTTAAGCAAAATACAACTGATTTTGCAAAGATACAAATAGATTTATTTATATGAAATAAGATTAAAAGCTGTTGTTATAGCTGCATGTTAAACTAAAAATACCTGTATCTGCGTGGATGGTTCAATTTGATTACTATGTGTTTATCTGATCTATACATGAACACCGTCTGTCATAGTGTATAATTAAATTGCACATCCATTGAACGGTAATATAATTTGGCTTATTGAACTTTTTTGCTTTCTTGCGTAGAAAGTTAAAATGTTGGTACACTGAACTATTCACCGTTTTAAACAATTAGTCCAACAGCTACCAGCCTTTTAACTTTTTACACAGTTTTATACTGTCTGTGTTGCATCATATTTTTATTGATTTTTACTTCACTATCACATGCAAATTTGCTGTAAAAAAAGCTTTGTGTATGTTTATTGTAGTGTAGTAGTAATCAAGTTTCAAGGTTTTCCCTTTGGAAATCATCGAGGTGTGCCAATAACACTTTCAATTTCAAATAATTGTTAAGCTATATACATTATTTCCTTGTCACCAAAATCGTGTCCAATGTATCTCATCAACTAAATTTTAAAAAGTAGGCAGAGTATTTTAAATCAATTTGGAAGATCAATGATTTTTTTAAATCCAAAATCTACTTTGAGCTGCTTGTCATTACCATGGCAAGCCCAGTGCCATGACGCATAGTTCAAGATCTTTGGGACAATAGTTATGCACAAAATTTTAAACACTTTTCCTCATTCTTCAGGCTGATCTAGTTAACTAATACAACGCCAAACTCAAAATACAGTGTAATATTATGTAAATTCCACACATGGAAATATACATTTTAAAACAAATCTAAAAACTTAACCAAACTGCCATTATTTATTCTGGATAACCAAATCAGTTATGTCAGCTTTTCTTCCTAGAGGTCCTGTGCTACTAGAGGAAGTACTGGGAAAATCCATGGTGTTTAGTAGAGGCATACTGGATGACCCTGTTCTCACGTGCCATCTGGATAAATTTAATGCAATAACTACTTGATGCAGCAATCGAACCTTCGTTTGCAGATTGATTTACTCTGGGTTAACGCCAGACTTGTTTACTTTGGGTACCGTCAGACTATTTTAGTGTGGCTAACACTAGACTGTTTGGTGGTACAGAGGTAGTGCACGTGTTTCTCATCTATGTGACCAGAGTTAGATTCCGGGTCTGTGCAGTTTTCTAAGTGAAACTACCTTGATCACATGTGAGAAGTGTTGTCCAGTTTGACTCTACCAAACATCGCGGCTTTTCTCCGGGTACTCCGGTTTCCTTCCTGTAGTAACACTAAACCCATGAGGGATGGTCTTTACTTTACCTCTAGGGAGAACAACGTAGTTTAGCTGTAGGGTTATCCAGTATAAATTAAGGAACTTCATTTAAGTGTTGCTAACGCCAGACTATTGTGTTCTGGCTGACGCTGGATGATTTTATACGTGATGGAAGACGCTGGGGGTGTCAAAATTCAAAAGGTACTTATGCTAAAAATAAAAACTGCTAATAGTCAGAATAGTTTTTTCCTTTTTTATCTTTGATAACAAATGACTACTAAAGAAAAAAACATAACTCGTAGGGTTGCAAACTGATCTTTTTTTGGTTTCTAGGTCCCCATAGCTGCAGCTCAGCTTGCGGTAGAAGGGATGTTTCTGTTGACCAGCTCAGGCATAACCCACTGGCCGTGCCCATTCTTATGGACTGGAAACGCGAAATTGTAAAGAGGCGGGGCAAGACAAACAAGCGCGACGTGTATTACCGCACGCCGTGTAACCGACGACTCAGGAATATGGCGGAGGTACTTCGTTATCTAAGCATAACACAAGAAACGAGGTTATCGATAGATCAATTCACGTTTGACTGGAGAGTCCGCACCAAAGACACGGCGCCTGCGGTAAGTAACTCGTTCTGAACATCTACTAAAGTTGTGATTGGTCTTTCCGCCGCTGCTCCGTTAATATTTTGGTATTTTAAAGAAAATAATCGCAGAGGAGGACTGGTGAATCTATTCATGATCAATTTTCATTTCTTGATTGTATGCTTGATATGTCTATTTATTGGCTGTGTTGTTTATTTATTTTTCTATTTATTTATTTCAGTATTTATATATTTATTTCTTTGTTTACCTGATCGGTTATTTACATGTTTATTTGTTTAGTTTTTGTATATTTAGTTGTTGTTTTTTACTTATGTATATGTCAATTTATTTATTTATTTATTTGTTTCTTACTTTATTTATTTTGTTTGTTTATTCGTTCTTTGCTTGTTTCACAATCTGTTTGATTGTTTATGGGTTTCGCCGTCTATTGTAATAAATATGCGTTCGTTTGTTCGTTCATTCATTCATTTCCAAGTCCTCGAGCTGCGCAATGCGGTAAGAGTAAGTTAAACATTTGAGTAGAACAGTTTTAGAACATCAAAAAAGTTGCAAAACTTTTGATTATCTACAAGCCGTTCAATACGATGCAGCACTCTACTTTTATATTTCTCAGAACAGTTAATTTTAGTGCTTGTCCTAATCGACTGCTCCGAAAACTGCGGAAATTCTGGGTTCTAGGTAATCACCGCCTGCTATAATTCGTCGTTATAAATCATCAGCCAATCATAACTGCAAGAGGGTACCCAGAACCCGTCTTTTTGGGGTTTCTGGAGAGGTCGAGACTGAGAGCTTTTTATCCGAAACAATTAACCGAATTATGTCGGGTAAAATTGATAGATTGTGTTCTTTTGTTTATTCTAGTCTCCAGTCATGGATGATATTTCATATGGACAAGAGAATCGACCATTGCCGGTAAGCAAAGTTGTTTCTTTCGGGGTCTTTTTTCACGAAGAAAAGGGGGCTGTTTAATTGCCTATTTTACGGCTTGAATATTCCCCTAATGAAGATTGTCTGGTACTTAGAAAATTAGTTTTCTGTTTGCGAAAACTGAACTACAGGTCAAGTTAGGAGCTGGTCGAGAAATGGCGTTACTTAGGTTTTTGATATTTTGAAACAGACTAGCTCCTTCAGTATCAGCACATTTAAGTCTTCTCTTGATTTAGAATAGCTTGTGTATGAGAATGAACCCGGGTAATAAATAATAATGTTAGATACATGTCACCCTGAGTGACGAACCATACCGGACAAGTCGGAAAAAACTCTACTTGGCCCGGCTGGGATTCGAACCCGCGACCTTCGGTTTAGAATAATAATGTTAGAATAATAATGCAAGAGTAATAATTTTAGAATAACCTGAAGGTCACGGATTCAAATGCCGAAGGTCATGGGTTTGAATCCCAGCCGGGCCAAGTAGAGTTTTCTCTACTTGTCCGCTATGGTTCGTCACTCGGAGTGATAGGTATCTAACATTACTCTCTACCCGTGTTCATTCTCCTACATCACCTGTTATTGAATTTTTCATAACATTAATTGTGATTCATGTATTCTTATAACCTGCTCCTTAACTTTCCTAAGGTATCAGTGTCTACAATTTCTTTTGGTAAAATATTCCATTCTTTAACAACGCGTGTAAAGAATGAATAGATAAAAACATTAGTCCTAATTGAAGCTATTTTTAAAGTACTGAAATGAGTTCTTCTTAAAATATATTTAACATTAGAAAATTCAAAATATTTAGAAGGGTCAAGCTCTTCTGATCTGTGGATGTAATATTTAAAGGCCAAAAATGAGGACTTGACCGGGTTTTCAAGTTCGAGGAATTTGTTCGAAGCGATGCCGAGGACTGGAACAAATCCCGAGTGCTTGAAAACCTGGTCAAGTCCGAATTTGAAACCGTTGAATGACTTCTCAGAATCATATTTCAAAAGTCCTGGGACTTGAACTATTATTTCCAGTCCAAGGACTGGAAAAACAGTTCAAGTCCTCTGCCCAGTACTTCCCTGGTATGTTTAGCTTGCTCACGTGGTATAATTCAGCGCGTCTGATCGAACAATTTCCTCGTGAATTATTAGTGAGTTTGGGAAAGTTCTGTAACATTCAACTAATGATAAAAAACAGCCTTCTCTCTTCCAAGCTAGGCCAACCCACTTCATTAATTCTGTCTTCATATTTCATTTCAAATCCTGTAGCACCCAGAGTGGAATTGGATGCTCGACGCTGTATTTTTCTAACTTTCTTTTGCTCATACATCTAATGTGTG
Source organism: Nanipora kamurai (assembly GCA_036872915.1). Classification (NCBI taxonomy): domain Eukaryota; kingdom Metazoa; phylum Cnidaria; class Anthozoa; order Scleralcyonacea; family Helioporidae; genus Nanipora; species Nanipora kamurai. Next base: position 16,641 of record JBAHVQ010061446.1, on the reverse strand, counting down.
CAACCATGACGCATTTCTTCCTTATTTTTGGCAGACTTGTCACACAAGCATGGTAATAGGGACCTTTAGCAAACTCAAGGAGAACGTGAAAGACGACAGCTTTCACACAACAGAATTATTTACCCGAAGCGAAGACAATGAATGGTATATAGTCCCAAGAGTAATTAAAACGCCGTCCTCGTTCTACATAACGTATCTTGAAGCATTTTCACGATTTCATGACAACCTTAACTCTTGGACCAGTAAAAGCTCGAGTGGAGTTTAAGATCTTCCCATAGAAGAGTATCCCTTTAGTAATTTTCAAGCTCTTGAAAAATCGAAAAACAAACTTTAGGTATCTAATAGGTTGTTAATGATGTGCAGTTTCTGTTAAATTCTAAAACATTGGTTGGTCATTTCTCGCCATCGTCAGCCAACTTTGCTAAAGGTCCCTAATTGTAAAACGCATGTCAGCCTCGCAGTACTATTTTTCAAACTTAGTTCTTGAATTCGTGAATACCTCTAGTGGTAAAGTCCTAAATTTTGGTTGTAAGTAGTGCAGTAAAACAAACAACTTAGATGATTTGGTGACTGGATGTTTTACCGTCATTTGTATGATTTAGGCTGTCAATGATGTGGATAATTGCCGTCTTCCCAATATGAAGTACATAAGCCAAAGACAGTTGGCACCCGAGGTGGAGTTGTGTAAAGACCCAAATTTTATGGTCCGTTGCGACTGCGAAGGCAATTGTTCCGTAAGTGATTACTTATATTCATACCCTGGGGTAACTTGATGGATTTTTATCCCATAAGTTCATTTTACTCAGTGAACTCACCTGGCTTTGAGCAGGTCTATATTCGTAAGCGCGAACTGAAATTGCTTGAGTCTATTTTTGCACTGGTATGACACCGCCCAAATACGTTTTTCGTGGCTTGATAGAATAATTATGATGGTCAGCTGTTTTACTAAAATTATGAAAGCTCAGCAATCAGAAGATTGCTGGTTCGATTCCCGCCTGGGGCTCGGAAATTTTTTTTGTTGAAACGTTTTTCTGTTGAGACAAGTTTGAAGAGCGTGCATATTTGATTGCACTGACACATTGGGATATGATGGTTTGCCTCGCCAAACTCTTGCTTGGTAGTTTATGGCTAGCACTCTTTCTTTTTTTAAGGACTCTACCAAGTGTGCGTGTATTCAACTGACAATCCAAGCTGGGAAAGCAATAAATGGAAAAGAGAATGAAAAGGCGACTTACCAATACAAACGACTGAAAGATTGCATACAGACAGGGTAAACTACTTTCGTTTGATCTTGTATGTTATTGTGCTCTGCATGTTGTTATAATTATAATGCTATAATAATAACAGTTATAATAACGACGATGATAATAATGATAACGATAATATTTATTTTATCACAAAGTACATCAGTTTAGCTAAAGATGATGAAGTCGTGAAAGAAGTCGAGTGTGGAAACCTAATAAAAACACCCAAACAATTTTCTGCTAGTATAAAATGCTAAAAGTAAAATCTTGATCGTATAGTTTGGAATTTGGCTTGATTGAAATGTGGTCTGTTTGATTCTTAACGAGCTTTATGAGCCACGTGTTTCCTTTTTTGTAATGACTCGTTCAGATAATTTCATATTTGCGATCCTCTGCGCAAAGTCTCCGTTCTAAATTTAGGGATAACTGAAGTATTTCTGCCTCTGAGAGTATATCTAGTATTCCAAGAGAACCTAGTGTATAGTGATCCGTCCAAATAATTCCATATTTCCGATCCTCTGTACGTTACAGATCAGCGCAAAGTTTCTGTTCTCAATTGAGGGATAACTAACGTGTTTCCGCCTCTCAAAGTATTTCTGGTATTCCTTTAATTTAAAGTTCGTTGAGCTTAGATGCAGGATAAAGTGATTTGTGTACAGGAGTTGCTAGTCCGTACTTACGCAACTAGAACATCGTTTTCCAATTGGCTAAAGGGATGGGGAAAGATGAAATTTTTCATGTGCTAGTTCTTTACGATTGGAATTTGAATCAATGGGGCTAGCAATAAATGCTTTCCACGGTGCAATCTTTACTTAAAACAACAGCACAACGCCGTGGCGAAACAAAGGTCAAATGATGTTTACCAATGGCAGGTGTTGTCCAATGGACAATTCCACTGTCGTAATGCATCTTGGTAGCTGTGGGATATTTTCACTCAAGTCAACTGGCTATGGGTATGGTGAACATTATATATCAAAGACAACGAAATCACGGAGGACAGTGGCGAGAGAACACTTCATTTTACCGAGTATTAAGAACAGACCTTGCTGCATGTTAGCCAGTGAGAAAATGTTCACCGATTGCCGTTCATTATAGAATTTTTCCATGGAGACCCGTACTTATTGGTGATCTTTTCGGATCCTGCGTTCGGTGTCCTTGTGAGTTAATCGTAAGTAAATTTTGCGAGGTTGAAGTTGAGAACTTAGCGGATGGCCCCGAAGTAATCAATTATTCGCCTTCTTGACGACACTAGGCATTGATTTTGATCAGGTTTTGCGTAACTATCACTTGTTTCGCGTACTAAGATTACAGTATGTCATAATTCCTCCACCGTGGATACTTTTGTGCGAGCTTTTTCCTGTTTACTGTAGCTTTCTTTCGTATTTGATATGTTACTCGTCGACTCTAGCAATCAGAATCAGTTTCCGACTGCATTAGATTGGAATATGTAAATCCATTACTATAAATATAATAGTCCAGCAAATAAGTTTAAAAAATTATGTCACCGGTTAAGTAACGAAACGTTAGTTACTAAAAGATATGGTTCCTTTACGGCTTTATTTAAACTTATTTGTTGGACTATTGTATTTATAGCCATGGATTTACATATTCCGATCTAATCCTGTCAGAAACTGATTCTGATAGCTAGAGTCGACGAGTTACATATCAAATACGAAAGAAAGATACAGCAAACAAAAAAAAGAAAATTGGGCGAAAGTATCTACGTGGGAGGAATTACGATATAATGCAGTTTTCAGTGCGCGAAACAAATGAACCTCAATCACTGCCTCGTATCGTCAACTAGGCGAATGACTGATTACTCCTGGAACATCGGCTAACTTCTCAACTTCAACCTCGTAAAATTTACTTAAGATTCGCTGACAAGTACACCGATCGCAAGATTCGAAAAGACCACCAACAGAAACGGCTCTGCATGGAAAAATTCTGCAATGAATAGCAATCGGTGAACTCCTTCACCTGCTAACGTGCAGCAAAAAGGTCTGTCTTAAAATCCAAAACCAGCCGACAACTTAAAGAAATAAAGGAAGAAACAAACTCCGAACAATAGTGTCATCTTAATAACTCAGGATATGAGCTAAAATCAAGAGAAGTACAAATTATTGTAAATTGTTTTGAGCTTATATCTTGAGTTATCAAGATGACAATTTTCCATAAGTGTGGAGAAGCGTTCTTTCGCCAACGTCTTCTGTGATTTCGCTGTCTTTGATATATAATATTCATCATACCCTCGTAATTCCCTTAGGAACCGTAGAAATCTCATTAGTGAAGAGAAAGCGTATATATACCGTATGCACCGAGCACCCACGTAAACAAGATTTGTGTTCAGTCCGTAGTACCGTTGCAAACGTACCAACGAAGTTACTCGACTTGTTATTTACAGGTTGCTGTCAAAGATTTGACATTTTCATATTAAGTTTGAGTTATTGTCTCTGTTATTCTAGTATTTACGAGTGTAACTCCCAATGTTCTTGTGCCAAAAGCTGCTTGAACAGAGTAGTGCAAAATGGAATCCAAATGCGAATGGAAGTCTTTAAAACTGAAAACAGGTAGGGAAAAGACCGACATGCAGCCATGTAATAAGGGACGTACCGAGGGTGTGTGATGGGTGTGTCCCCCACACTTTTCCATTTCTAAGTCGATGAAACAGAGGGTCTGTAAAGCTATTAGTAAACTAAGACTCTATCCATCAGTAAAGTAGACCATAAACACAGAGGTATAAACACCAGTTACCAATCCACATAAAGTATTTATTATGCGCGCGCACAAAAAATGTACATCGTTGTCGTAAATCTATGACAAGACGAATTATCAGACGAACCAAAAATGTTTGTCCAAGTTCATTCTGACAGCCTAGGTTAATAATAGCACCTGACGTCGATTGGAAACGAGTAATGGTCTGTAAGACGAAGAGCTCCAACCTCTTCAATCAAAACGGCCACGATACACCATTACATGCCTTTTCAGAGCTGAAAATTGAGAAAGAAATACAGTGGCAGAATTATTAATAGTCCCAAAAATTTCATTGAAAATGTGAGACAAGTTCTAAAACTTGAGTCGTAACAGAGAAAGAAATTAAGTCGTGCAATTTTTTAGTTAATTATGACGGGCTAAAGTTGTAAATAAAAAAAGTGTCACGTTCAAAATTAACTTTGAACATTTCGTCGCATTAAAAATGAGAAAGTTTGAACGAAGCACTACTGGTTATGAAGATTCAAATATGATAACAGAGTTTCAACCAGTTGAGATGACGAAAATTCTGTTCGTAATTTTACGACCTAAAAATTCTAGAGACAAAATAGAAAAAAAAGTACCGTTTACTACCTTATCTGTCAGAATTTCAAACTCGAAATGCAATACCACAGTCGAGCGTACCTCCACATGCGACACCATGCCTTGGCATCACGTATGCTGTGCCATACCATCCCTTGATGTGCCAGATAATCCCAGGCCATGCAGTCGTGGGTCATCCAATGCTATTTAACAAAGAAATTTCATTTTTCCGTTGTTTGTTCAGTTATAAATGCACGGATTACGCCACAACGTGATAAGAACTCGACTGCTGTCTCTTGGGTCGCTGACGTTCTTACCGCTTTGTGACGTCTTCAGTTTATCTGTAACTGAACAGGCAACGGAAAGAAGAAATCGGTTTCTTTTAGACAATAAACAAATCAAACAATACTACAAGGCTCCTTAAAGTGTCAATCGAAAGCTTACCAATAATTTTCAGGGCGTTGAAAATCACGAATGTAGTTATTTGACGTGATCCATGATCTATAGAAATGACGCAAAATGATTAGCTCGTGATATGACGTTGAGAGTTGTCATTAGTTCACTGTTTTAGTGATGCCATCTGCATCTGTCCTCCTCGAGATCGTTAGTAAACAGCAATAATAAAGATGGATGAAGAATGAAGTGCTTTACACAAGTAAAAATTATGAATAGGGAAAATACATTCTCTGTCCGGCTTTCCTTATCGTTCGTAGCGTTTCAAGCATATAGCACAATTTTCTAGCTGAAAGGATACTGGCGAACAAAAACATCATTATTGATGTATCTTGCTATCTAAGCTGTAGTGTGCCAAGGACTCGGTAAAATCTAAACTCCAGACAAGACTTGAACCCGCTACCTTCTGAATTCTAGCCAGCCACCGTGAGTGCTTATTTGGTTAGCGTTAAGAAGGTTTGCGGGTTTGAGTCCCGTCTTGAGCTTAGAGTTTTTCCGAGTCCTTAGCACATTACAGTTTGAACAGCAAAATACATCAAAAGTATTAAACTGCAACTTCCGAAATTAAATAAACAAAAAAACAATTATCAGGATTTGAGATTTAAAGTGTGCTCCCTCGAGTGTGTCTTTCCTCAAGTTGTTATGGCGTTCTCAGTGACTGAACTTACTTCGTGTTGTATCAGTTCATTCCAGAATTTCATTCACTCAAAGATCTTCATTTCAATAAAGTAGCTCAAGGTTACCACAACAATTTTGTCGCACCTACTTGTACACAGATATGGTACAGTCTTACAGCGAGACCAATTTTTGTCAGGCCTGTGCGGTTGAAACTGCGAAAACCAACTTCGGATAAAAACAAACCCAGAACGACATGGCGGACATGCTGAATCAACTTCACGTTTCAGAATAGTTCGGAGTTGACAGTCAATGTCGTGTTTTTTTTCAGAGGATGGGGATTAAGAGCCGTTGATGACATCCCTGCAGGGACGTTCATATGCACCTATGCTGGATCCATACTCAACGAAGAGTCCGCAAACAAGGTAACCTTACATTTATATCGAGGGTGAAAATGGTTTTTTGAATGCAAGAATATTTTTGCACCATAAATAAGCTATTACAGCGTTTTAGATGCCGTGCAATCGGTTCAATCCTAGGGGCCGCTCTGTTCGGCGGGTGAAGGCCTCAAGGAACAAAGCCGTTGAAAACGTAAAACCATTCGACCAAATTCCCTACGCAGCCAGTCAAAGACTCGGATATGATTTATTGCTACTCTGGATTGAAATGTTTTGAACGTAGCTTACAAACCTGTCGTTCTTGACCCAACGTTTCGACACTCTGGTCTAAAGTCATTCGACTCTTGTATGATATTTTACAATGCCTACAGTTGAGTGTGCTTTCCTGCGACGTTCATTTCCAAGGAGTGATCCTGCCCTTGTGGTTACCGGTGCTCTCGTTGGCTAGCAATTTCAGATAGGCCAATCGGATGGAGTGCTGCTTGCTGAGCAACGGTAAAAACTCAAATCCCACAGTCAAACGACTGGAACTCGTAGTGCGAATAGTAGCTTCACCTTACAAAAAAGCCAAAACCTTACGTGGCAACCGGTCAAAATGTCGTACGTACAGTCCATACTGACAATTTGTGATGATTACGAGTTTGTAATAAGGAATGCCATCAATAGTTATCTTCTAACTTGGCCTTCCCACTTAACGACGTTTCTGAAACTGTTTAAAACACGCGCTTCACTTGTTTTATATAGTTGAAAAATTCTCGTCCTGTGTGCTCGAATTTTTAGACTTGATGAAGCACAACGTAGTCTATCTTGTAAATAATCATATTTATTTTCACTATACAGAAAGGAAGGGATTATGGAGACGAATATATGGCTGAATTAGATTATATAGGTAAGTGTCCTGGCCCGAAACTTATTTCTCGTACATCAGTAGTGGTTCAGCTTACAGGCGGTAAACATCTACACACAATTCTTTGAAAAGTATGGTATCTGTGCTCAAGCAACATCAACACTTTTCGGGCTTAATTGTTGTCAGAAATTGTTGTTTATACGTTTATCAAATTGATGAATAATTAATGAGAGCAGCAAGCAATCAAAACGGAGCATTCAAGTCACATGTGCATGTATACCTTATCTCAATATATATACTCTTATATCTCAATAAAGGTCAACAGTTGGACATGAGTGATCTTTATCAAAGTTAAGAATACTAATAAGCTTCATGCTTTTGCACTCGCCATTGTAAATTCCCATAAAGATCGGACGCTCATATTTTCACTATTACTTAAAGGCTTTGGTATATCTTGCGGTGCAAACGTTGATATAACTTTAACCATTGAGGCACTAGACCTCAGAAGGCAGACCAAGGTTTCTTTTTTTATTAAATACCGAAAGTATCCTTGCTGTGGTATCTAAGACCTTGTAACTCAATGATTAGAACGTTTGGCTTGCATACGGAAGGCTCCGGGATCAAGTCCCATCTGGAGCTCAAAGTTTTTTTGAGCCCTTGGCTAGACCACAGTTTGAACAGCAAAACAGATTAAAGACTTTTCATGGATAAGCTTGACAAAACGGCTATTTCACCTTTTGGAAGGAAAATAATTATTTAGCAAACCGTTCCTTCCAAAATATATGCATCACAATGATCATTTTATATGTACAGGAAAATTACTTTTCGGTTGGATTTTTTAAATACAATAAACGAAGTATTAAAGAACATTAACGACCTATTCAGGATTACTTTCGTCATTCTTCGTACCGAAGACCTTCTCGACAACTTTCAATGGAACTTTTGAAAGGATTTTATGTTTCAATGTTTATTGTGGAAAACGAAAAGAATGGCGAATGAAAAAGAGCGTTTCTACTAACTTTGTAAAAAAGTTATATTAATAAAAATATGGGAAAAGTTGAAACCAAGCTTCTAGGCTAAGAATCTATCATCACAGATAAAAGGAATAAAACATATTTTGACAAATCAAGACGGAGTTGATATACTTAAGCTGAAAAAAAAGAATACTAGTGAGGTAGTATATTAAGTCCATGTTTTTTACCAGTGGGAAGGTCCGTATAAGAAAAATATTTTCATTAAGTCAAAATGACGGCTCGAAGCTAAGAGCCGTCATTGAGACCGAGAGAAAATATTTTTCTATTCGGACCGACTAAAATTGGTGAACAACATGTCTGTTATTTTATTCTGCGCGTGATTTTTTGGTTCCATTGCTTTATTACCCAGTTGATTGATTATAATGTAGATGTTTTTATTTTTAAATCAACTAGACAGTAAAGTTCGCTTGTTGTTCTTGGTGTAACCTTCGCACGAATCTATATAAGGAGCCGTGAGCCCCAGATAGCATGACCAGCATATTTAACATCGGCAATAATTTGAATTACACCCTGCGCAGCAATGATTTTGGATATTTACTTCAAAACTCTAAAACAAAGTTTCTCAAAAAAGCACAGCCTATACAGTTGCTGAGGTTTGAAATAGTCTAAACCAATCTAAAAGAAAGAAATCTTGGCTGGACAATTTAAGGCTATTCTCACTTAACGAAGATCGAGGAATATGTTGTGAACGCAGGTACTTTTTGAACAGGTCAGTTCGTGTTAAATAGTGTGTTGCAAACTATCGTGAAACATATCTAACTTATTCTAAATATAACATATTTAGTATTGAAACAGCAGTTATAAACGGACCCATGGAATTCAGTAGCCTATGTGCACTGAGGGGTACTCATTTTTAAATAGATTAGTGAATGAACGAACGAACGAACCAACCAACCACCTCTCTTGCAACAAACCACCCTCTGGTGTATCCAATCAAAGTGCAGGAGTGCCCAGGGTATCATCAGCTGTCGATCAATCAAACAACAAATAAAGATATCACAGATGACAGGATATCGTACGTTTAATTCCACTTAGACGAACTTGTGCGTGGTGCTCCACAACACTTTTATACCATCAATTAATTTTAATCCCATCGTTTACTTTCACAGAGGTTGCTGAGAAGGCCAAAGAGGGATACGAGTCTGGTGTCTCTGATCTGGAGGAGGACGACAACGTGATCAACGAGATGCTGCAGTTCAACGAGAACATGTCCGGTAGTGAAAACAGGTGTGAATATTTGTCTGAGGGGATTAGTGAACTTGTTTACAATAACTGATGACTGGAACGGTAACCCCCTTTAGCGGTCTTGCACGTCAGTTCAAGTTCTTAACCCTTTTCTGTCCGAGGACTTTACCCTTGACGATTAAAATCGTCTGGTGTTAGCCAGAGTAAAGTACTATAGTCTCCATAGGTCACTGAGGAAGTATACGAACAAGGAGTTAGTCTATGAAGTGAAAATTAAGTTTTTCTTATGTGAAAGATCTCGTGAAATCACAACGCAACATTTTTTACACTTTTTTCCATATCTCATTTCGTTGCTGAGATATTAAGATGTATTTGATATGTAAATTACACCTTGCATACGTCATAGTGTATAATGAGTTATAAAAAAGTCACGCATATCTTTGCAATTATTGTACTAAGTTACTAGAAACTGTCTGTTTAGTGTTATGAGGCAAGTACACCCACACTCACAGTTTCATGTGATATTGTTTAATAACTTCAACAGTATTACTAATTTTACAACAACTCATTATGCACCAATGTGTTATTTACATATCAAAGAAATCTTAATATCTCAAGAACGAATCACCAGAGATGACTGTTGTAGAATTTCCGATTTTTCTTTTCAAATACTTAACGGACCACGTTAGGCAATATATCATAATTAAGCTACTGGAAACAGTTATGAGTTTGACACATTGCTTAAGTTAGTGCTTAATTTAGACCTGCTTGATATCCGTCATTTTTGTAAACATTTCCTTCCTGGGTATTCCCCGATAATTTGCTAATTTTGCGACCACTCGGTTTTTTGCTGGGCTAGATATGGAAACGAGGCTCGTCTGCTGGAAAATCTATACAGTGGTAGTCAAAAGTAGTTGATAAGTTTTTGAGGACACATTTTGTTTGCATAATTTTTTACCTGATGGCCCGTTTTCAGTAATTTTTGTTTTCAATTGTGTGCATTTTCTTCCGCTACACGAACATAACAATAAACGGACAAGATAATACGGTCGTTAAAACACTGAAAAAAAATGTTAAAATCCATAATGCCACCCCACCAAAAAAAAAAAATTCTGCAATTTATAAATCACTTTTACTTTGACTTAACAAGAAATAAATGTGTATTATTGAATGTACAACAGTTTAACGGAGACTTTAGTATTTTATTTGGCTAACCCCAGACGATCTTACTCGTCAGTGGGAAAACTCGCTGTCATCAAGGAGTTAATCACATCGGATAATCCTCCATGTTAAGTTTCCACATCAAATTTAATGTTCATTGAGTTCTTACAGGTACAATTTTTGATCAACGTTTGGCGACGTTGTTATCCATCACAAATCGCGGAAGTAATGCCGCGAACTTCTATGCTGGAATAGTATTCGAAAGTACTCCAGAAGAAATTTCAAAACGCTCATGGTTTCAGCTTCCAGCTCATCACTGTCGTCGAAAAATGAACGTCAAAATTCATAGTTCTTATGGACACCATTCAAACATTCACCTAGCTAACCGATCCTTTTTATTCATGGCAACTGTACTTAACCAGAAATTGTGGCTGCAAGAATGCCATTTACAAGTGCTTTTAAACAGCTTTCAAATGCACCTGGTTTCTGCTTCCAGTCCTTGACCTTCGTCCAGAAATCATCATCACAATGTAAAGTTCATGTCGAGACCATTCAACACGTTTATTCACCAAACAGCTCTTTTTCTTTCAGGGCAACGGAACTCAACCAGGAACTACTCGCTGAAAGCGTATCATGCGCCATTTTAAACTACTCATTTTAAAGAAATTTTAAGCTCGTATGGGTTCATCTTCTAACTCACTGTAATTGTTGAGAAGTCTTGTAATTGCTGAGAAAAGACATCAATCCTTTGTGATGTCCAAATTACATCAGTAAGCACAGTCATGATAGTTTCCTAAAGTGGCAACGGACTACAAGCTGAAACCAGATGTGTTTAGAAGCCCTTTAAAGGTACTTTACAGTGGTATTTACATGATATGCTTGCAGCCAGGGGTTGCTAGTTGAATACTCTTAATAAAAAGAAACATTCAGCTGGGTGAAGGTATTGGATGATGTCCACGCGAAGTTAAGTTTGTGACGCTTTTTCGATGAGAGCAACAAACTGGAAGCTGAAACGCTGAAAAGTGCGTTTGAACGCTCTTCATGAGTACTTTGGAATACTTTACCAGAGGTCTACTATACCAGAGGTCCACTTTACATAGAGATCCACAATGTTACTTACGCTGTTACTTAACCATTAATGTTTTTATGGATAACAAGATCACTAAATGTTCACCAAAAATTATAGTACATCAAGAAATCCACGGTTTTGGACTTTTCTATGCTGAAAGCTGGTCAGAGGAAAGTCCTGTATCATTAAACTATTATATGCAATAATTCACATTTAGTGGCTGTTCAATTAAAGCAAATGTGATTTTTTTCAAGTGATTTAATCGCATTTTCATGTCCACCCATTGCAATATTCATGTAGTGCAGATAAATGCGTATTAATCAATACAATACCATTAATTTAAAGGTCATGCCACAAAATGTGTCCTGGAAAAAGTTATTAACCTGTTTTGACTTCCACTGTATATCTATTTCTCGTTAACTTCGGTTTTATTTCCTAGTGTCTGGACGGGAGGTCACTCGTCTGATCGAGATGAAGATTTGGAAGACGAAGAAGATGACGACGAAGATGAAGAGGAAGATGAAGACGAGGAAGAGGATGAAGATGTGGAGGATGGAAATGACTGCGATGCAGCGAGCACTTCCGATAATGATTGTGGTTTGAGCAGCGGAGACGAAAACGCCTTTCGTGAAAGACGCAAGACGCTCAGATCCAGCAAACGGAAGGTAGTTGCATGAACACTGAAAGTCCAATTAACCACAAATTCGCTAAATTTTAGCAGATATACATTCAATTTAATACCTGTATCATCCCTACCTGAAAAATACCATAAAATTCTCACAAATTTCATTTTGGTATTTCAGCAGATTACCAGAATTTTTTTTTCGGGATACCGCCGGATTGCACAATGTTGATGATGTATGCCAGCATCCAGTGGGTTTTGATTAGCTTGGTCTGGGTTTATTGACTGGTTTGTTTAGGCGCGCTCTACTTTGGGTTGTTAAGTTGGTTTGTATGTTGATTGGAGAGGTTCTCTGACCAAGATTATAATTTATTTATAATCATGTACCTGTCACAAGACCATAGTCTAGTGGCCAAAACTCGTCAAAATAAATTACAATCTTGGTCAGAGAACCTCTCCAATCATTATGCCTCTACCTGACCGCGCATCATCAATATTTGGTTTGTATAGGTTGGTTGTCGGTGCGTTGGATGATTTGGTTTGTCGGAATTGGTAGATACGTTGGTTAGTTTGGCTTGGTTTTGTGTGAATTGGCATCTCAGGGTGAGTTGGCTGGTTATTTTATTTGGTTAGGTTGGGTTCGTGTATGGGTTCGTTAATGACCTTGTTTCGTGATTCATTCGGTTATTTTGTACATAACTTTTCTCCTACGTTTTACATCCTGCTGTATGTTTTTCCACGTGCCAGTTACATATCTAATATTGTGTTGTTTTTGTTCTTTTCCTCTTCTAACGAGTTCAGAAAGTTTTCAAAAGTCAGCAGAAGAAGAAAAGGTTCGTAAATACTTTCATTCGGCTCACTTTCGATGTGCTGAGCAGTTACTTTCACCCATAATTGCACCTTCACATTCATCCCAATCACTCTAACTATCCTGAATATCCTTACAGAGGAACCATCTCCGAGGAATCACTGGTCGTCGAACGAGAATCCAAAGCGCACGTTTTATCACGTTTTGCTGACCCATGGATGTAAGTATTAGAGCGTGACTATGGATTGATTGCACAAACATTACTTTAGTGTAAAAGGAATTAAACGTGAGAAGACAGTCCTTTTTTTGCACAAAATCGGTCTGGAAGATCACAGAGCATTATTTGATGTATGATACTCGGAGGAGAAAATACCATGATTACCTCTTTGCTGTCCGAGGACTTTCCCCTTGATGAGTAAAATCGTCTGGCATTTGCCAGTGTAAAGTACTAACGTCTCCATATATTATTGAGGACCTACACGGACAGGAAGGAGCTAAACTGCACTGCAAAAGTCAACTCAAACCATCGAGTTGACTCGACCGGGATTCGAGCTCGTTTCTTTGGATTTCCGGATCACGGTTCTACAGGTTGTGCTAATCATGTTGAGCTATAGACCAGTTACATTAATATGCTGAACAACTCACCTAGAGGACAGCTTCAAAATTTCGACGTTCAACAGATTGAATAATTTATGGTAATTCTTTTGCTTATGGGCATTTTTCCTCCAACAGAGGAATCAGTGCAAGTGATCTATATGTATGATTAACCATATATGATGTGAGAATACGAGGACTAAGTCCGAATAACGCAAAATCACTACTGTAAACATCCTGGGCCATAGCTAACTACACCTTATATATGATGTGATTTTTTCCTTTGCCATTATCCTGAGGATGATTCTGAAGTAGAATAGAAACACTGCACATCCTCTCTGATAAGCGTGGAGATTCTAGAAGCACACTGTTCCAAATAGAAGGATTCAGCTTTAGCAGTGAAAAATGGTAATCAGGACAAAACAACAAAGGAAAACATGATCCGTAACCGCCACGGATCAGGTACTTCTTTTGAATTTTGTTCTGTTTCTCTGTGATTCTCTTCCAGAGCCGAACTCCTCTATTGATCATTGATCATCGTCATTAGTTAACTTCTTCTGGGTTCCCCCACTGGGTTTTGGATGTTCGGCATTAGCTCGAATTCAGGTATAAGCAATCTTGCATTTTACCCCGAGCCGTTCAACAAGCTGGCGCCAATTTGCAGCGTTATTGGCCCCTCTCACTATCCTCTCTTTGTCGGCGGCTGGTATTCGAGTGTAGGGACCTCGAGGCACAATAGCAAAAATAACAGCAATGCGCATAAATTTTTTACTCTAAGTACATACGGACGTAGATCACGTGCACATGAATGCTAATTCAGTTCAAGATTATATAATGGGTGAGTCAAATACATCAAACTGTGAATAAATGTTTCTCTGCTTGAACTGAATTGTGGTAATGGAATCCATAATTGGAAAAATCTGAATATCATGTGGAAGTGTCTGAAATTCACATCTCAATTTCCGATTATCATTTGCAAACGTTTGGAATTCACTTGAAAAATCTGAATATTATTTGGAAATGTCTAAAGTTCATGTGGACATTTCTGAATTTGACCTGACAAAAGTGTAGTAAATATCCTTTCGGTGGTAGCGCCAGGAATTCCCCGATACAGCGGCTAAGCTCAGGGGGGTTAATCTAGAGAATCCACGACGATATTCGCTGGAAAATTTTATAATTTCAAGGTCAAAGCTACCATCAGTCACAAGTCGATTTTTTCTTCCAGTTTATCCCCCAGCTAATCGTGACTTTTTTCCCAATGAGGGGCTTGGGATCCCCGATGGTGGAGCTCTAGTCCTCTGTCCCCCTCAGGCGCCACCGTTGCATCATTTGGAATGAACTACAAAAAATTATTTCAGATCATAGGGCTTGAGATACTCCGGGCTGTAGTCTTCAGCTACATACTTCAGCTAGATATTTCAGCATAGATAAAAGAACGAAGGACTCCACTAGCTAATAAAGATAGTCCTTTATATTTCCATGCCTCAAAACCATACGAGAATATTCGAATTTTGTCTGCTTTGCTTACTTATCGAAATAACAAGACATTGCTCTATCGTCGTTGGCTTTTTATCCTGGTGAAACTAACATTGGTGGACCTCTGGCTGAACTTTGAGAGGAGTTGTGGAGAATGGTCATGGGCGAACTTGATGGAAAGTTTATTCGTAATTTGATAAGCTGAGGTTTGAAGAGGTTTTAAGTTACTTTTATTGTCTTTTTTTTGTCTTTTTTTGTTAAAAAGGTGTGTTGTGGCGCTAAAAAGAAATGGTAACGACTTGAGGAAAAGCGCCCGGTTTCTGCAGAAAATTGACGGATATACTAACAGTGTGGATGTTGAGTCAATGGACGTTCATGAGAAACACGACCAACCTTTGAACGGAATATCGACCCCGCGTACAACTGAAGGTACCAGTAGGTTTAACTATAGAAATGTATCTGAATGTCAAACTTTTTTGCATGCAAGCTGCAACGTTGCTTTCTAAACAGGGTGCCAAAAATGGAAGATGTCGGATTGAGAAAGGCAATACGATACGATTTAGTTGTTCACTCGTAAAACGAGTTTCAAGCGGAGTTTCATCTGAAGCCTCGCACCAGTACCATGAGTTAATCCATCGGTACCAGTCAGCGCTCGAACTTAACTTTTTTATTCATATGCAAATATTTGCTAGTAAATTGTTGGATTTGGTTTTTTCCACTAGTAAATCAAGCAGTGCCACTAACAATTTCTTCTAGCAGTGACTTCCATGCAGCGAGCTTTGGTTACGGTCTTTTAGACTAAATCTGAGAAGTAATTACGTAGTTGACACTTAAGCCTGATTTCCACCAGGCGGAATTTTCCGCACGTACTATCTTTTTCTTATTTCTTATTGGCTCTTGGGCTGCCGAGAGCCAATGAGAAACAAGGAAAGATAGTACGCGCGGAAAATTCCACCTGGTGGAAATCGGGCTTTTCGTGGCGGACCTATGAACCTCCCGGACTAAAAGCGTAAGTTATCATAAAATCACAATGAACAAGCGACAGCAAGTGTGCAATTACAATGGACATACCTTCTCAGTAAAACCGCTGGCCCATACAAAGTGCAAGAATCTCATCCAACACCAAGTCTACATATGATCCTACAGTATTTATTTACTTTGTATTTTCTATTTGGTTTATTTGGAATTTATGTTTGTATCTTGCCCTAAATTTAATCAAAGGATTGTTTTCTCCCAGATATTTGCCAATGGTTACTTTTTGAACTCGGGAATTTCAAAAACCCAAGTATTTTGCGAGTTTGTTAGCTCTAATTTCGAGCGCTAATATTCACGCGTGAGATGCCCCTGCGGCTCAAAAATGTCCCAAATGCCCCTGCGGTTCAAAAATATAAGCATAAACCTGTTTCAAGGTTTGTTTTGTTTCGTTTCTGTTATTTCAGTTTTGTTCAGTTTTTAAGCACGTTAAGGTTTCAGTTACTCATCAGTTTTCGCGCATTTTATTCCAATATAGTTCAGAAAGAACCTAAAAGATTACAAAATTACTGTGTTTCGCCGATATTAGTTTTCCATATCGATCGATGTGGGATGATTAAATCTTGCTATACTTTTTTCAGATTTTAAAATTGCAGATGCGAAATATTCAGTGACCAGTGAGCTGGATTTTTAGTTTAGCAGAACGGTAGCGTTGGACCATCCGATGTCGATACACTTAACTGTCGCGAAACTGCTAAAAACATTGTATCACATGGGTTCTTTCTATTTTATATAATTTTATTTTATATAACTTTGCCTTGATTACAGTAGATTACTACTGAGTCAAAATACAAGGCTAGGAAAACCGCAAC